>CAKNXH010060060.1:213076-242837 GCA_932178445.1 Andricus quercusramuli | reverse complement strand
AACCAAAATAATACAACAATAGTAAGAAATTCAAATTTTAAACCAATAGTATCAATTTCTTATCATGGTAAGTTATCTTTTGAAATTAAAAGAATTTTAAATGATTTTCATATTAAAACAAATTTTAGAATTGATTCTAAACTTGATAAATTCATAAAATTAGGAAAAGATTTATTAGAAAATTTGCAATTTACTGATGTAGTATATAAAATTCAATGTTTAAATTGTGAAAAATGTTATGTGGGTCAAACGAGCAGATTACTTGCTACAAGAATAAAAGAACATCATGATAATTTTAGACAAAATCCACAAAACCATAAAGTCATAGCAAAACATCAGGTTGAAACTGGGCATTTGATTGATTGGGATAATGTTATTGTTTTACATCATGAACCTAATGAATTTAAAAGATTAATAGCAGAAATGTTTTTTATAAAAAAGAACAGCAATAATTGTTTGAATATAATTTCAGATCTTAATAATTATAGTCCAATATATAATATAATTTAATGATTCTCTAATTTAAGAAAATATTTAAACTCAAAAATTGATGAATTTTTCTAATAAAATTTTTTATCATATTATACAGTTATAAATTCAACTAATTAGTAATAGTAATAATTTTAAATTTCAATAACAATGTATGATGTGTTAATAATTTTTAAAATTAGAATTCTTTCAAATTTTAATATTCTCATTAGAATTACATAGAAACTATAGTACCTTATGTTATAAATCGTTGATACGTCATTGCTAATTTCTATCCTTGTTAAGATTTCTCTTCCTCTCTTACTATCTTTCTCAATTTTTCTCCTTGCAAAAATGGAGCAAAAAAGTTGGGGAGTCTTTGGCTCTTCAACTAAGTCAAATACATTATTAAAATGTTTTTAACCGTATAAATTCAGTATTTATTTAAACAAATTAAAATTTTTTTTAAATTTAAACAAAATTTCCTACAAAAAATGAAGCTCCAAAAGGTAAATTGCTCAATTTAAATTTCTAACATAAAAAAGAACGCTTTTTCTATTCAAATGATAATTTAAAAAAACTAATTATTTTTTCATATTTATAGAGATGTGAGGAGGAAGAGGATTTTATAATAATTGACGATAAAATTTGACGAACTTTGAAATTTAATTCTAAGTCCTGAAGAGGAAAACGACAAAGTTTTCGAAACGTTGGCAGAAATAAAGGATTTACAACATCAAAAATCTACTTTTGGTCTGAAGTATGTCAGTTCCTTTTACCATCTACATGTATTAATTTAAACAACATTAATTTGTTAGAGTGATAACCCACGTCCGATTTTCCTATTTGATATAAGTCTTCAGCTTTTATGTGTGTGCTTTGCAATGGGAACTCGTATTCGTTTACTTCTTTGTTCATTTCCATTATTATTTGCTGTAATTGATCATTGGTTATCAGTGCTGGATGTACTTTCTTTTCTCTTGCATTTATAATAATGTCTGTGAACTGTTGCAAAGTGCTGTATGCATGATCGAGTTTTGATTCTACTTGTGCGGTCCATTGCCTTACATAATTTAGGTATTCTAGATTATTAATGCTGTTTTCTTGAGTTATCATGTTTTTCATTGTTCTTTCTAACAATGGTTGCATGTTTGTTATTTCGTGAGCTCTTGTATCTAACTCTTCATGTATGTTTTGAATTTCTGCCTTTATTATATGGGTTTGTTTTCTTAGAATCTGGCTCAAATTGTTTTGTTTATCGCATAATTCGTTGATCATTTCTGTATATTCTTCTCCGTCTTCTGAAGTTAAAAGTCCAACAACTGGTCCTATAATGGAGCCTATGAAGCCTAACATTGGTACTCGGCGTTTCTGCATTGTTCTTGGTATCGAACTAGTTTCAGGTTGGTAATGCTGTATTTCTGACAGTATTCTATTTAGCGTCTCATTTTCGGCTTTAATTGTGTTGATTTTAGCTAGCAGGGTATCCAATTGGACGTCATTTCGGCAGTCTTCGTGGATTGAGATTTTCCTGCAATTTTCATAGTTATAGTTGATGTCTCGTATAAGGTCCTTGGTGTGAAAATGTTGGCTGAAGTTTCCAATGTCCAGAAATATAACTATTCTCCAATAACTCTGAGTTAGTCGTATTGGTTCCAGCTTTTTGTAAAATAGTCCGATATTTTCCTTGAAGTGTTGAATTTCGTAGTGCATGGGACTTCCTGGGATGATTGGAAGTAGAATGAATATTATCGATCTCCAGTTGGAATGCCTTGGGGGAGAATTTAGCCACTCCATGTAGATCTAAACAGTGAAAATTACTTCAATAAAATTTATATTGACTGCTTTATTTTGCAATTCCCTTTTTGAGGAAAAGGAAAGAAAATAGGCAACCTCCAAGTCCTCTCCCTTTTTTCTTAGTTTTTTATTTTTCGTGATGATGTTATAAAAAGGGGAGATGAGAAGGCAACCTCCAAAGCCTCTCCCTTCTTTTGCTTGTTTTTATTTTATTGTTTTATCCTTCCTCTTTTCATAACATCATCTTATTACAAGGGTGCAAAAATTTTTAAATAGTTAATACATGTATATATATATATATATATATACAATTTCGCCTCTGTTGGAATGTTTCGAGTAATAATATTGCTTATTCTTAATACGTAAGATAGATGTAATCATCGTTTCAGTAGAAGAGTCTTTTATTGGGCTGACTTATTACTGTAATTAATTAATTATTATTGATTATGATTATATTGTATAGGCATATATATATATATATTATAATTGATTAAATTATTTGTATTAGTTCTCATTCACGGAACCCCAAAACTCTTCTTCTGATACCACATTTGTCTCGTCGTGGTTTTCCGCTAATCGTTTATTTCTCAAGATTTCTTTAGTGCAAGGTTCTATTCTATGTTCCTTTAGATAGCAATATTCGCAGAAATTTCCCCATTTAAATAATTTAATTAACATTTTTGCATCATTATCTGCACATAAGACATATTTATCCTCAGTTTCCTTTTTAGTGTAATGTTCTTCGCTGAAAAAGTAAGCATTCTCTAATTCTTTCAACATTTTCCTGGCTGCTTCATGCTCTGCTACCCTAACTTTCTTTTCGCGTTCGCTTATTGTGATAAATAAATGTCCGCGCTTTGTGTCTTCTACGACACACTTAATTATAAATCTTCGGGAATGCGATGGCCCTTCCACTCTATGTATGCTGTAAATGTGTTTGGTTAGATCGTATTCGGCGGTCAGCTCCTCTAACGGTCCTTTCAGGAATTTCAACTCGTTTATGTCACCTTTTGGATGGGTTATTGAAGAGTATATTTGTCCCTTTGAGAGTCTAGTTAATATGATTGAAGCGGCCATCCTGTAAAAGGAAATACTATGTTATAATTTGCATTTTGTAAGGGATACTCATTAGCTATTTTCAATTTGTCCACGTGTTTTTGGAAACGTTTTCCATCTAGGGTTTCTAGGATCGCGGTGTGCTTGTCTAATAAGTTTATTATCTTATTGGGTCCGTGACTTTTGCTGTTTAACTTATTACTTTTTACTTCCCGTTTTACGTACACACTATCTCCTATTTTTCCCGCGAAAAGTTTCACTTTTCAGCTAGGAAGTTAATTTCCGATAATCTAGTTATTAATTCTTTTAGATATGACCCATAAGTTTCTAGTTTCTCGCTAGAGGGAAATGAACTAGGTGTGCGTGCTATCTTTCCGAAAATTAATTCAAAAGGTGTGAATTTTGTTGCTTCGTGAATCGAAGTGTTATATGAGAACATGGAAAATGGTAATAATTTATCCCAATCATCATAATTATTAGTGCAGGATCGGATGTAATCGACTAATACCACGTGACTTCGCTCTAAAGATCCGTTTGATTGCGGGCGGTATCCAGAAGTTGTTATTTGTCGGATTCCAAATATTTTGGATAATTTTCTCAGCAGTGTACTTGTAAAAGCGCTTCCCCGATCTGTTAAAATAGCTTTTGGCGCTCCATATTGGCAAAACAGGTCTTTGGCTAATGCATGGGCTATCGTCGTTGCTGTTATGTCCGGTATTGCCACGGCGATGCAATAATTAGATAAGTTATCTTGTATCGTGAAGATGTGTCGATTTCCATCTGGGGTAGTCGGTAATGGTCCTACTGTGTCGAGAGATACCTTATCAAATGTGTCTATAGGGGTGTCTGTTATTATCATGTGGTCATGGGTTTTTGCACGAATGATTTTTTGTTCTTGGCAAATCCCACATTTCCGGACAAATTCAGTGACTTGTTCTTTTATTCCTGGCCACATAAACTTTTCACGTATTCTTCTGTATGTTTTATTGACTCCTTTGTGTCCCCCACCTTACTTTGATGATTTTCGATCATTATTTGTTCGCGATTTTCTTCTGGAGGTACGCTTACACTTCCATAACAAATTATGATTTCAATTTCAGTGTCATTAAAGATGTCTCTCATCAGATCTAAAATTTTACCTCTTGGCAATACTTCTGTTAGATCTCCTTGGTTCGAGATTCTAAAGGATTTGATGTTTTCTCGTCCTAATGCTACATATAAATTGTGTAATCCGATTCTTAAATTTTCTTCTCGTATTTGACCGAAATGGTTGTGTTTTATAATTACTGTGTAAATTTTAGAACGACCTCTAGGGGTTATTATAGCCTGGCCTAGCCTGGGCCGTTTTTCCTTGATTTCTTGTGGGTCTATGGCTCCTATGTCTATTAGTAGTCGTCCTATTGGAGTACTGAAATTCACAATCTGCTGAAAGAAAATTCAAATAGTTTCCTCTCAAATATGTTAAATTTTCCCTACAGCTAGTTATTCTAGGCAGGATATCTTTCTTGGGATGTAGAGTATACATTTCTGGCAGGGCAGGCTGTATGCTAGTGACAGTTGTGCGCGTTTGGTCAGCCTCGGGTGGGTCTACTTCAAGCTCGGTGATAGAAGGCTCTTGTGGGCTCATTTCCACACGTCGAGGTTTCTGCTTTTCATTTGTACTCATTGGACTTTCTGGAATTTTAACATCATTCATCATTGGTTCATGAAATGGTGTTGATAGGGCTTGTGGCATCCTATAACTTGAGGAACGGCATGTTGCTGAGATGTCGGGAGTAAAAGAGGATTCTGTCTGTGGTGCGAAAGTTACACTTTTACGTTGCCTGCTTTCAGGCAACATCTGCGTTGAGGGAGTATCTTCTTCTGTAGAAGAATCTGAGCTGTTGTTGCTCTCCTGATTGCTAGGGTCTCTTGTTCTGAGCTCCTCTAATTCATTTTCTGCCCAACTTATTACTGAGTCTGTTCTCCGAGCTAGCTCAGTTTCGCTTTCAGGCTCCATTTCTTGAATCGCTTCAAGAAGATCTGAATCGGTTTCTCCTTTTGAGACGGCAGTGACCCCTAAATAAGGTCTTGTGTTTTCTTCAGCTTCCTTTTCTTTTACCTAATCCTTGTGAATTAGCAAGGACTCATTAAACTGAGAGAATGAATCTTGCAATTCTTCTCTGCTTACTTTTATGCTATTAACGTCATCTCTTTCTCCTAATTGTTCATCGTTCTGTTCTTCTTCCGATGAGCTATCATCACTATCACTTGCTGGAGGACTCACAGTTATAATGCATCCAGTCTGCTTTCCTTCTTCGGTCTTTTCTTCCTCGTTTTCGAAAAATTCCGGAAAATTCTCTGGGACTTTAGGAGGAGCACTCATGGGTAGATTATGAGCTGGAAAAGCTGCCAATGGTATTTCTAGACTGGGTAAAACGCTGTGCTTCTTCCGAAGTATGGGAGGGATAGGATTATAGGTTTCGTCAGAATCATTTTCTGAATCAGTGCTGGACTCTTGATAGTTAGGTCTGGGTTGATTTCTTTTTTCCTCCACTCTACGTCGAAGCAAACGTTTACCTATAGTGCTTTCATTTGAACCACTAGAAGACTTGGAAGATGGGTCTTTAGGTTGGGTTTGGTTATTAGATTTTTGTTTTGTTGGACGCTTCATCTTTGAAGTAGAAGGCTGAGAAGTATCAGTTCTGGTTGATGGTTCTTTCTTTGTTAAAATTGTAGGTTTGGCTCTTGGATTGATATTCGCGGGTTTAACTCGGGTTTTCGCTGACTGCGCTCTGCCTTGTTCGAGTCGACGGGTCTGCATTAGCAATAGCCTGGCACACTCTTTCTTGGCTTCCTTCTCACTTTCTTCCGACAAGCTTTCTGGAATTGGGTTTCTGGAGAGTGCGTCAGCATTAGTATTTAATTTTCCCGGCTTATATTTAAAGGAACATTCGTAGTCTCTCAATTTCAATCGCAACGAATTAATCGTTGTCCAGGGTGTTTTGCTGAATCTATCCATTTCAAGGGTTCATGACCACTAACCAGAGTGAATTCTTTACCATAAATATAGGGGCGGTATTGTTGTACTGCGTATAGGACTGCTAAACATTCTTTCTCGGTAGTAGAATAATTACATTTGGCTCCATTTAACACGTGGGAAAAATATGAAATAGGGAGGTCTATTCCCTCTTTCTCCTGGCTTAATACTGCACCCACAGCATAGCCAGAGGCATCTGTTGTTTTAGTAAAAGGTTTTTGAAAGTCTGGATACTGTAATATAGGACTTTCACATAAGGCTTGCCTTAAATCTTTGAAGCTTTCCTCTTCATGAGGTCTCCAATTAAAAGGTACTCCTTTCTTTAGGAGATTTGTTAACGGTTTTGTTCTTGCTGCAAAATCTTTTATAAATCTTCTGTAATATCCGGCTAGGCCTAGAAATTGTTTTAAATTTCTGGGATTTTTTCGTGTTGGGAATTTTTGCACGGCTTCGATCTTTTTAGGGTCAGGCTTCACTCCTTCACTGCTGATTATATGGCCAAGATAGTTAATTTCTTTGAACAGGAATTCACTTTTCTCTGGTTGGATGGAAAGATTTGCTTCTTTTAATCTATTTAGGAGGCATCTTACCTTCTTTCCATGTTCTTCTAGTGTTTCTGCATATATTACTATGTCATCCAGATAGACGAATAATTCAACACCTTGTAATCCTAGAAGAACTTGGTCCATTTAGCGCTGGAATGTCGCAGGGGAATTCTTCAAACCCATTGGCATTCTGATGTACTCACAGTGCCCATTCAAAAATGAAAAGGCTGTTTTTGGTCTGTCAGCTGGATTTAATTCTATCTGATGAAATCCGCTGGCTAGATCAAAAACTGTAAAGTATAGTGCCTTTCCTAAATGATCTAATATTTCAGTTATGTTTGGAAGTGGATACACATCGCCTATGGTTTTTTCATGTAATAGCCGGAAGTCTATTACTACTCTATATTTTCTTTTTCAGGTGAGATCCAGTTTTTTCGGGACTATTAGCATAGGAGAACTGTAGCGTGACTTTGAGTGACTGATTGCACCTTGCGTCAGCTTCCTGTCTATAACGATCTTCGCTTCCTCCTTTTGAACGGCCGAGAATCGGCATGGTCGAACATGGATTGGAACATCGTCAGTTGTATGTATTTTATGGTGCACTATATGTGTGAGAGTTAACGTCTCTCCAGTTAAGTAAAATACATCCGGGTACTCTTGAACTATTTCTTTCACATGCTCCTTTTCTTCTTTGTTCAGATGGTCTAGTTCTAGGATCTCAAGAATCGCTTTTACTCTGTTTTCTGGGGGTATGTATTCCTCGTCTGTAGGGTAATCGTCCAGCTCATCTCCTGGTAAGTCAGAGTATTCAAAGGGGATGATTTCTTGTGGGTCGATTTCTACTTCTAGGTCTTCTTCAATAGTATTTATCGCGTACACGTGGCAATTTCCGTTGGAACTTGATACAACGGCTTCACCTATTAGTAAACCATCCTCTGTCTTGATTAAAGGTAAATACCCTTCCTTTATTTCACTGTTTAAAATTCTTACGGGAATTACTTGTTTAGTTCTAGCTTTTATACGCACTTTTCCTCGTCCAGTTCCTTTGTAATCATGTATTTAGTCTTGAGAAACTCTTGATTCCTTATCGATGAACGGAATAGGTTTTGTAGGGTTGGAATAAGTTACTATTGTATTATGCCAAAACGATATGCCGACCTTTTCTTGACGAAGACATTCTCTTCCTAGAATTCCGTCCGTATTGATAGGAAAGTCAGAAGAAACTACATGAAAAACTACTCTAGAGTTTTCTAAAAATTACTTTAATGTACCGATAGTTGAGATTTTAATGGGAGTTATTCCTACGATTTCAATGGAATCGCTTTCTGTGATTAGTAGGTCCTCGTTTAAAGAATTTATTTTCATTATGTTAATGTTGGCTCCTGCTTCGACTAGAAATGCAGCTTTTGTTTCTAAAAATTCCGGTGATGAGAACTCAACAACTGAGGATTCTCGATTGAGCTTTGTGCGGTAGATGTGTCGCGTCTCTTTAGGACTCGTACACTCGCCTGACGCTCGTGCTTCTCCTCGCCCGTCGCTGCGTCCGTGCGGCGAGCGGAGTTGTAGTTTAAAGTTTCCTTGTTCGATTGAACGGGAGATTGTGAACGGGGTGGGGTGTTTATTCCTCCCCGTGAAAAATTAGAGTTTGGATATCCGCTATTCTGCATGGGAGCAGTCGGGTAGTAAGGGTAAGGGTGGTAAGGCATATAAGGATATTGATAATGAGGCATATAGTTATTTGGGAAATAAGGGTTGTTGCTGTTTAGAAAATTCGAGGCTCCAGGAGAATAAGGGCGTTTGATTATCCCTGGCGGATTCTGTTTTTGGTCAGAATCTTTGTATGAGTTGGGAGTCGTCGCAAAACGTACATGATGACTAGGACTACGATCACGTGATCCCGAAAAACTAGGTTGAGAATATCTATTTTCACGATAAAAGTTTGTAGGGTATTGAGGATTTACTTGTTGCCTGGCTTCGTATTCGAGAGGGACCTTCAAGGCAGCATCTAAAGTTTGGGGGTTTCGTGCTTCTACCAAACCTGATATACTATCAGGCAAGGCGCGCTTGAAAGCTTCCAAAGCACAATCATTAAGTGGAGCTAGGAGTTGTGATACATTTGCGTATTTATCATTAAGCGCAGCTTGAGCTCCTGATTTTAAAAGCACTACTCGGTCAAAGAATTTGCTGACACTTTCTTCTCTATTCATTCGAATAGTCGAAATTTCGTGTAAATACCATGAATAAGTTTTTCTAGGGGCGAAACGTTGTTTTAAATGTTTAACTAGATCGTTAACGGTTTCAAAGGTTTTCCCATGGGTACTATCTCGGGCCGCCCCTTTTAAACGAGCTAAGACTGCTTTCAGATACTGTTTTTCATAGTTGGCACGCACGGAAGATTTCCCATTTATGATGTCTTGAACGAAATCGCGGACTGGCATATTTTTGCCATCATAGCTAGGTATATTTAAAACCCCTTGTTGTACGGCAAAACATTCTGCCATAGACGTCATCATTGCTTCGCTGAGAGCTCGATTAATATCGCCAGCAAACTGAGTTTCATTTTCTCCATCATGTGGCATTTTGCGAGGTTTTTCGTTTTAAAATGGAGGATGCATTTAGTTAACTATATTCAAAATTTGGATTAAAGTAACTTCGATAATGGTACTTTTGGCGATTTAAAATTTGAAATTGTTTAGTTCAACGAAGTCTTTGAATTGAATTTGTTGTTCGAGTTTAAAGTATAATTGAATTTACTAACCTATTTTATTTCTCAACCGTATTTCAATTTAAGTAAATCGGTTGCAGTAAGTATAAGTTATTTAATTTGGTAGTTTTTAGTCTTTTTAGAATTTGAGTCCCTTTAATTAAATTAATTAGAGAAATTTCAATAAGTGAATTTGAGCCAATATTTTTAGATTACTCAATTTGAGCACACTTGAATCTTTAGGATGGTTTATTTGAATTGACTCTATGATGAGAGCTCGATTTACAAAGGTATTGAAGTCAAGATTGATTGTAGGATATATGATATAGTTATCTCTAAAGTATGTGAGCTATTTTAACTCGCGGATACAAAACCGATAGACACACTAGAAACTAGCTTTTGGTTTATAAGATGAATTGAGAGTTGTATTTATTGAACGCAACTGAGTGAAAACTTTATGATTATCTTTTACAATGCTTTTAACGAGCATGAACTGATTTCGAAATTATCACATTACAAATTCAAGAGTAATTTTTAATTTTTAAAAATTAAGGGTAATTTCTTGAGTTCTTTTATCCTTATAATTCAATGATGAAACAAAACTGTTACACGTAGTGAAGAAATTCCGCGCAAAGACAAACTCTACTGCATAAGTTCTTTAAATAAATGACAAATCTTTTGTTAGATGACACAAAACGTTTGAAGAAAGTTAGTTTTAGGTTTGTATAACGGTGATGTGATTTAATTCCATTAAACAGTTTGAATTCTCTTTAGGGCTACGTATAGATTGTGTTGTATTTGTTTGATACGAAAAGTGAATTATCAATAATTTGAAAAGATTGATCTTGATGAGGGATGGTTTATTAATTGAATGAGTATTCACGAATGTCTTTATATAAATAAAAGAAAGGCAATCTCGAGCAATGGTAATTTTAATTCTATTCAAATTTTACTAGTTTATTATTTTTGGATGACTGTTAGATGTTCATATGTAATAAATGCTAAGATTTGAATGTCTTATGAAAATGATTGCGCTATTTGTATGAAAGTGCAAACTCAGCTGAAATGTTTTAAACGAAGCAGCATTCGTTATAGTGCAAGTTAAATGTCTGACCAAAACACACAGTTATCACTAACAAGCAGTCACCGGCATTGCTCAGTAGAAAAAGGCGGTAAAGGTTAGACCGTTTCACTACGTCCAGTAGCCAGTGCAAGAGTTTATGTATTATGAAAGGCTCTGTAGCTGAATAGGCCAGAATAGCTTTTTTTGAATTAGTTGAGAAATTAAAATATTGAAAAGGTGAAGATTTGAATTAATTAGATGTTCAATTGTTCAACGAATTTTTGATCAGAATTCCACTTAATAACGGTTTATTTACGCAATTTCGGATTTTAATTTGCGAAATTCCAAATTTCACTTTGTACAATCCTGCTACAAGGAGTACATACAAGGTTAATTCAGGGTATTTTGTAGGATTATTAACGATGGCAGAGCTTGCGAACACGCGAAGTATACCAACGCCTATCCTGCACTTCGAACTTTGCCTTGCCTCGAAGTTGATCGTTCAACGTATCTAAGAAGGACTTATACTCTCGAGTGCCGATGAAGTAACTATCTTAAAACTACACTCAAGTTACATTGTTAATAAAAACACTCAATTTAAACGAAAGTAAAAATCCCACCGCTGCCACCAAATCAGCTGTTACGTCCCAAGCAAAGGCGAGGGAGTTTGGAAGAAGGTTAGGATGAGGGAGGTTACAAGGGCTGATTAAATCAGGTTGGTGAAGCCTGACTATTTATTTTTATTGTGTGGTTCGTTTTCACTTTACCAATCCATGGGGATTGCGATAATTCAGAATAACAGTAGTTTGGTATGATAATTATTTATTATAACATGAGAGAAGAAGATGGGTTACAATGTAATTCAAGAGTCTCTCATGAAATCATTGCCCCAGCCGAACTTCACGGTCGCACACAGCCCATAGCCCTCCGAATTCTAAATTCACTACCGGTCACTTTTGCAATGGGCCTAGATTTTTGTAAAAGGTTCAAATTAAATGTAGACTTTCACGACCGGACTTGGACCTTTAAAGACGATCCAAACCAGACTTATCATTTTCAGATAGAAGGACAGTCCCCTGAAAATTGTTGCGGATTAACAGAACTTTCGATGAAGGAGACTAATTTGCTTACAGATTTCCTAAAGCGCGAATTACCTAAACCTACTGGAAAACCCGGACTGACCGACTTGATAGAACATACTATTGACGTAGGAAACCACCCTCCCATTAAGCAAAGGAACTATTTGAGATCCCCGAAGGTAGTGGAAGCAATGGTGGCCGAGACAGACAAAATGTTAGCTCAGGGCATAATCGAACCGTCCGCTAGCGGTTGGTCGTCCCCGGGAGTTATGGCAATTAAGCCCGATGGGAGTTATCGTTTCTGCCCTCTCCCTCAAATGCACGGTATCCTCGATAAACTACGTAGTGCCAGTCCCGGGGCGTGGCTTCTTTCATTTCAAGCGTATGTCATTCGGCCTTACCAACGCTCCCGCGACCTTTCAGCGCTTACTAGATAGGTTGATTGGACCCGAAATGGAACCACACGCGTTTGCCTATCTAGATGATATTACCATCGTCACTGAAACTTTCAGGGAAGACCTTGAATGGCTTTCCAAGGTGTTTGAAAAGATTAGAGGAGCGGGTTTAAAAATGAACCTGGATAAATGCGAATTCTGTTGTCCCAGGTCCACTATTTGGGCTTCCTGGTGAATGAGAATGGTCTACAAACCGACCCCGATAAGATCGACCCCATCCTTAAATACCCTGTTCCCCGCAACGTCAAGGATCTCCGTAGGTTCCTGGGTTTATCTAGTTGGTACCGCAGATTTCTCCCAAATTACGCGACATTAGCTTCCCCTCTAACCACGCTAACGAAAAAGAAGCAACAGTGGATTTGGGAGGAAGAAAAACAAATCGCCTTCGAGGAGATTAAAAGTCGCCTGTCCCAAGCCCTCGTTCTGACCTGTCCCAATTTCGACATTCCCTTCGTACTTCAAACAGACGCGAGCAATACCGGATCAGGAGCCGTTCTTACACAGAGTGTGGACGGTGTAGAGCATGTCATATCGTATGCCAGTCGAATCTTGACCATAGTAGCCTTCGGTGGTTGCATAATTTGAAAAACCCTACCGGAAGACTAGCAAGATGGTCACTATCTTTTTCCGAATATGACTTTGACATTCTCCATAGGAAGGGTTCCTCCCACCAAGTTCCGGACGCCCTCTCCCGAATGTTTGAATCCCTTTCGACCGAGGAAATTAATCTAATTAAAGACCCAATCCCGACCTGGTATACCAGACGGTTCCAAGCCGTATCTGATTTTCCGGATAGATTCCCTACCTGGAAAATTGAAGACAATAGGTTGTACCACTACCGACCCAACACTTTAGTGACAGATTTCGTGGACGATCTGAACGATTGGAAGTTAGTCCCTACCGATACAGAAAGAGACTCCGTTTTAATGGAAGCCCATGATGACCCACAAGCCGGCCATCTAGGGACTCAGAAGACCTATGCGTTAGTCTCGCGAAGATATTATTGGTCCGGCTATTAACGGGATCTGAATAGGTACATAAATGGTTGTATAACCTGTCAAATGTGTAAAGTCGAGCAGAGACCGCCCGCAGGATTAATGGGGCACCGCGTAGTAGAAGAACCCTGGGTTGTAGTAGCGGCGGACATTATGGGCCCCCTTCCCCGAAGTAAATCCGCATTCCAGTATATCCTGGTGATTCAAGACCTGTTCACGAAATGGGTGGAAATTGCGCGCGGCGACGGGTAAGAAAATCGAGTACGCATTTCGTGAAAATGTGATCAATCGCTGGGGAACAACCCAAGTACTAGTTACCGACAACGGGACCGAATTTTTTAATAACACCCTTCTTCAATTAACTCAAGAGTTTAATATTTTTCACACGACAACTCCTCCCTACCATCCCCAAGCAAACCCTGTAGAAAGAGTAAATAGGACCTTAAAGACCATGATCATTTCTTATATTGATAAGGATCATGGCACTTGGGACCAACACCTTTCGGAATTCCGGTTCGCGTATGATTCCGCATTTCACACATCTCTCAAAACTTCCCCCGCTTTTCTGAACTTAGGCAGAGACCCCTTACCGACAAATTCTCTTAAGAAGAGAGCCCAGGCTAGTTCCGGAATAGAACCCCGGAGCCCGGAGTCCCGGAACGAGAGAATGCGAAAGATTCAGTCCATGCGGGACTGGGTGATTACAAATTTGGACAATGCGTTCACCAAGCAGTCTGGATGCTATAATCTCAGGCGTAGGAAAATGAAATTTTGCAAAGGAGATCTGGTTTTGTCTCGTTCCCGTATCCAGTCGTCGAAAATAAAAAATATCTCCGCCAAACTATGCCCCCGTTACCTCGGTCCCTATAGAATTTCAAAGGTATTGTCCCCCACGATTTATGAGCTTAGTGACCTAACCCAAAAGTCAGTAGGTAAAGCCCATATAGAAGATTTAAAACCCTTTATACCGAACCGTACCGACAAACCCAAACCAGCCACCCTTTCGACACACAGATCCCCGAAATGTCCGGCAACGGAGTCCCTACCGGGTGGGAGTACCTAGAGGAGTTCAGGACTTTTATAGAAACCACTCAGCGAGACCATCCGGGTCTCTTTACGGCTTTCCAGGAGGCCTTAGAAGCACAGAAGGAGTTCCTGGAGGTCCGACAGACAGCCACTGTCACCGAAATCCCCTCTGAAGAAGAGTGCCTAGAGAGGCTGAGGACCAAGTACGACTTGATGCCAAGGAGCTGCCTCCAGCCACGGGACCAGTCTACGAGCACGAGGACCTTCCCCCACCTACACCTGGCAGTTCATGCTCCTCCTCCTCACTCTCAACACGCCTCTTCCACAAAGGCACCCAAACTGACCCCCCCTACCTACCTCTCGCAACTCATGCTCCCCTTCCTCACTCCCGACAAGCCCCTTTCACAAGAAACCACAAAAACCTCCCTCACTCCCCTCCCGAAACCGCTTCCAAGATACCCCTGACCCCACCAAACAACCCACCTCGACCTCCAAATACCCTTATCCGCCCCGTTCCCGACCCTTCCCCTCCTCTAGCAAGAGTTTCCGTAAAGTACCGTCCCTTCTCGACCTACAGGTTACCCCTCCCGACCCTATCGATCCCGACACCCTTCAATTCCTCCGAGAAACGGAAAATTTCGGGTGTTGGAACTGTGGAAACACTTCTCACCGCTACCCGGAATGTCCCCAGGCCCCGAAGAGGTTCTGCTTCGGATGTGGAAAAAGCTGGGTGACAAAAGCCAACTTCCCTTAATGCCCCATCTAGCCCCCCGACATTCCTCATCCCTTATCTCTATCGACCTTTCATTTCATATTTCTTTCTCTTTTTCTATTGTATTTATTTCGACACCCTAATAAAATCACCTGGATATCTTTTTTATGTGACCTGTTTTATTCGCTGACCCCTTTTATAATTTTTTTTTGTTCATAGCTATTATGAGTACATTTTGTATATGTGTAGACCTTTATTAATTCATTTATTCTGAACTTTCACCTTCTTTATTTATTATTCAGCTAAGGAGTACCGAATTGGATTTGCCTACGTGTTCATTCTATTTTATTATTCTGTATCTGGCTGGCCCCTGGGTTGGATCCTATCTTCGAGATTTCACGCTCGCTTAAAATTACTTCGTTTTGTTTGTCTCCCATCTAGTTTGAGACCTGTTCGGTCCCCCTCCTAAGGGAGGGGAGTTGTGATGTTGCAGTTTTGCACCTCACAAGAATTAAATTTAAAATTCAAATTTTAACCGGGAAGAAACATATTCTACGCTTCGAGTAGATTCGGCACTCCATGGTTTTGACTATATATATGTCTAAGTTAGATAAGAAAAATTTTGT
Source organism: Andricus quercusramuli (assembly GCA_932178445.1). Taxonomy (NCBI): domain Eukaryota; kingdom Metazoa; phylum Arthropoda; class Insecta; order Hymenoptera; family Cynipidae; genus Andricus; species Andricus quercusramuli. The sequence goes on along the minus strand of CAKNXH010060060.1, from coordinate 227,292 downwards.
CTCTTTATCTTATTTTTTCTGTTGGCAATATTGTGAGGATTTTTGCGGTCTTGAGTTGGGAGACTCAAGGATTGGTCCATCTCGTTGCGTCATCGAATAGGGTCCGCTGTCACCTCCTTCTTAGCGAGGCTACTACTGTCCAGAGACCTTCACTATACTTTCTTCAGGTTGCTCTCAGTTTCTGCAAATTTCCACTATCGAGTCCAAGATCCTAGGCAGGTTCCGGGTGCGGGCGTATTCTACAAGATTACCATGAAGTTCACTGCAGGAACAGGTAATTTTCCTTTTAAATTTACCGTAAGGGTTACCCTCTATTTATAATAAGGATAAGCCCAGAGCAAGGGGACCACAAAGTCGGTCAGTGGACAGGCATCTCCGCCTAAGTATCGTATCGGAGAGACTATACTAATGTTTGTGTGTTTCTCAAAATCTCCCCAGAGGGTTGCGTGGAAAACCTCCCTACATCTGCTGGCCGCAAGGTTCTATCCGCCAATCCTAGCCTGAGAGTCCAACCGTCCTAAGGAAATAGCCAATCAGCGAGAAGGAGGGAAGCACGCGAAGAGAAGATACGACAGCGGGGCAGACCAGCGTGGAGCGGATATCGTCGATCTCTCTCTAGACCGTAGGGATCCGTATAGCCAGGTTTCGCGCGCCTTTTCTCTCTCTTCTTCCCTACTCTGACGCCTCTCGGTCCCCGTGCGCGCGAGAACTGTTAGCACGCTCAGTGTGTTTATAGCTACGAGCCAGAATTAAAGTTTTGTAACGAAGCGTCGAGTAGGCAGAGAAGCGGAGAATCTTATCACAATTTGTCGAGGTAGGATTCTTTATCTTCCTAGGGGCGCAGCCAAGCTATCGTATAAACCTTTTTACATTTTTCATTATCTCCTTGGCTGAACCACCTCTGTAATTTAATGGTTTTTTTCTTTTGATTTCCTGCGTATCATGTATCTTGCTTAACTTATAAATTTTGGAGTGCCGGTGTCTGGCTCGCTATGAGTGCCAAATTCAACCGCTTACTGACCTATGTCGATACCCCTTTCCCTTGTATTAAGGTATAAAATCTAACCTCTTTTTTTTTATGTAACCCCTTTAACGACCAAATTTCTCGACCTCTCCCTTCTTGATTTATTCCGACCTCAATTTTATAAGAATTTTCATCGCTTGGGCATTCCTTACGCTGATTGTGTGCCGATGTTGATCCGACGAGTTTGATTGTATTTTGTAGCCTTAAGACATATTTTGACCGACCTTTCTCGACCGAATTAATTGTCGTCCCCTTTATTTTTTATGGTACTGATGAATTCCCCGTCCTATTAGAATTTCTACGTACTTTTCTTTAATTATCAATCCCTATTCCGCCTTTTGAGTCGGTAAATCCTATCAAGGGATTATTTTATATTTTCTTGCATAAATTATGTCGTTTTTTTGTACTGCCTGTGATAATTTGTAATGCTGGTTTTATTTAACATGGTTTTATTCTCGACATGTTTCCCTTCATACCCTCCCGACCTTGATATTGTTTGTGTCCCATTATCTCTAGAAGCTCGACATTTTCGCATATTGTTTCTAAATTTGTAACCGTTTCTCCCAAGTTTTCATTTAGCACTAGCGTCCCGACCTGCCTAATTTAATAATTTATTTTGGTATCGACAATTAGAAAGTTTGAATGTATCTCTTGCAGGTGATTATACTGTATGTATCTGTTCCTCTTTCTGTTTTATTTATATAAAGCCCCGGGCATATTTTTTTTGCTTATTGTCGGTTGTAATTTTGATCAGAGTGTTAACATCATAATCCTCAATAATAAACCTATTGTCAATTTTTTTATATTCTCTTAAAATCTTGCTAAATATTCAGGACTGCCTTCAGGAAGGCTGGCGCCCCGGGCTATAGTAAACCAATTCTTATTTATAATTTTGTTTGGGCGAGGCCTTGAGGGATCAAAATTTTACCTTTTATTTATTTAGGAAAAAGGCCGCGTCACAGAGTTAAAATAACTTCACACGCAGTCCTCTTTTTTATATTTGATACTTCTATCATTTAGAGTAATAGTCTTGTACTACTAGGTAATTTTTTTCCCGCACATTCACGAACATTACAAGCAACTTCATTAAAAAGTACATCAGGTTTATCATGCGTTACTTATGATTCCTTACTATTAAAAAATCTATATTTTTCACAAGTATTACATTTCAATATCATAGTCACGATTACGTTCATGAGAGCTGGCCAATAAATTACTTGCCTTGCTTTGCATTTAGTTTTCTCAATTTCTAAGTTAGGTTTATGTAGTAATTTTAGCATATCTTGTCGCAAAGAACTCCTGAAAACTAATCGATAATTAAAAAGTACTAGGCGATCCTGAATACTCAACTCATTTTGGTATTCAAAGCAAAATCTAACGTTCTCTTTAACTTTAGATTTAGCCATTGGTCAGCCATTAAAATAATAGTACTTGATTTGTTTTATAATAGGATCTGATCTTGTAGCTTCTTGATTTCTTTCTTCTTTTTATCTTAAATATTCAAACTATTACTTACTGAATGTAATACTTCTGAAATCCAATCATTAGCGTCTATCTTTTCTTCTAATTATGATCTTAACAGTGAGGGCGCAGTCCCATGGATATATATTATCAGAGTAGCAGATTTGCGGAGTAGGTTTTTCGACCAATCAGATGATTGCAGGGAATTTGATAAAAAGTTTTCTAAAAGAGATAAGTTCAAGCCGTGCAGGGATTTGCGAAGTAGGTTTTTCGACCAATCAGATGATTGCAGGGAATTTGCTAAAAAGTTTTCTGAAAGAGATAAGTTCAAGCCGTGCAGGGACTAGGGAATAGTTTAGCGCCTGCGCTCGTGATGTTTTCAAATATTCGAAAAGTGATAAGTGAAAGTGGAATTTGGTGGTTAAAATATTTTTCAAAATGAGTAATAACGACGGAAATCAGTCTGGGGTAAGGACTGATATAATAAAGTAGAATATTCCTATGTTGTTGTAGATAATTTGTGCAAAGAAACTAAATGTGAGGTGTTATAAACATATTTTAAAGCTGTAATAGGTAGGCTAACCAACAAACAAAAAATTTAGTTTTTGCAAAAGTATACAAAAATAAAATAATTTCGTGATGAATCCCAAAGTTTAACTCCTAAATTTATTGACGCAATGTTTTCTAAAAAAATCGTGAAGAAGTTCGGCTTATTTTTACGGTATGCAGGTTATAATCTATGTGGTTATCATACAATAATTGTTATTATCTTTTTAAATAAAAAATAATAATTTAGAAACTGTTCACTTCTGTTGTCAATATAATTATTGATTTTGAACAGATATAATAACTAAACCGATATAATAAATATTTTTTAGACTGTGTCTAGTCATCCTGAAATATTAGGACAGTTGGAAAAGGGCATGGACTAGTCGTTCCAAAAATTCGGGATAATTAGGCAAGTTTATAACAAATATTATACTACTTATCCCGAATTTCGAGATGATGAAGGGACTTAGATTTTCCTAATATCCTAGTATTCGTGTTCAGCAAGAATAAGTATATACCAAAATTCATTTATAATATTTTTTAGATTATTGCAAAAAAATGAAAACGTGTGTGGCTGTATTTTATTATTTTTCTGAAAGATTTAATAAAATCAAAATTCTGTACTTTATTTTATATTTATTATTTGAGTGGATTTGGAGAAAGATGTTTTGTTTTATTATTCCTGTTTTTTTCTTACTGGTTCGTTTTATTATTTAAATTTTGAAAAAAGCACATAAATGTAACACTAAAATGATAATTTTTTATTGATAACATATGAAATTTTTTGAGATAAATTTCAAATATTTGAAATTATATGTATACCATTACCACTAAGCCAGTTCCCTATCGGGGTAGGCGTGAGACTACCCGATTCGGGTAGTATTTCTAGGTAGATAGTACATATCTTGTAGTAAATAACTACAAGTGTAACATGTGGGCTCACCACACCCATATAAAATAAAATAAATATAATATATATATATAATAAAATAAAATTAACAATTAGAAACCAATCATTTTTTAATCAATGTTTAATTTAATAATGAAAAAGACTTTAAACTTCTTGACTTCTGATAATAGTTTCAATGAAAATAATTAAATCAATTGTTAGAATCCATTACAATTACAATTTTTTAATTTCAAGGAGGAGTGGAATCTTTAACTTTCTTAGTTTATTATTTGAAACAGTACAAAATTGTATGTCTTTCTTCAAAGTAAAGAGTTTTATATTTAGTTTAGAGCAATGAAAATTTGACACATTCCCTAAATTCCTAAAATTTTCTGGAATCTCTGAAATCCTTGAATATTTTTAATTTCCTGAATTGTTTTAATGTTCTGAATTCCCAAAATGTTTTGAATTCTTTGAATGTTTTTAATTTATAAAATTCTTTGAATTCTCTGCATTTCTTGAATTGCCCAAATGATCGAAAATAACTGAAATTTTCTGAATTTCTTAATGTCTTGAAATATTTAGCTTTTCCGAATTCCTGGATTATTCGGAATTTCCTGAATTCTTGAAATATTATGAATTTCTGAAATTTCTCGAATATTTTGAATTCTTTTAATCTGCTAATCAGCACACTTTATTGTCTACCTTTCCCATGCCCGTACATTTTACGGTTTACAGATTTGGACAAATAGGAGACTGCCAATAACGCACTGTTTTAAGAAAAAACAATTTATACAAGAGAAGAAATTCGTATTGGCTGGCTTCTACTCCGCACTTCGCTAATATGCGCCATGGGATAGATCGGTTTCGAAATATGCAGATTACAAATTAGCGGACTAGAAAAAATTTTCTTGTGCTATTCATTAGGAAAAAGAATCAAGAAAAAAGAAAGGAAGAAAAGTTTATGTTCCTAATTTAGAAGAAATTAGATCAACTATATCCAACCTTTGGTATTAAAGATTGAAATAATTGTCTAAATGCAATGTAAACAAATATATAACTTCTACGTCGATGTTTGATTGTCACTGGTAATTTTTATTGTGCGTCCCTATCATTATACTTACCAACTGATATGAAAAGTTTGAAAAGGCACTTATTCACTACTTGGGGGAAACAATTTTTTGGTTATTACGTGAATAGCAGATAGACTTTACAATTTTTGTTTTTTCTTTAGTCTTATTAAGAAGTTTAGATTTTTATCCAATCTTATGAACAATAGTCTGTTTTGTTTCTCAAAAGACTATCTATAATTATACTCGTTATGTTTTATAAAAAAAAAATTATTTATAAACTATACAGTGCAAAAGGTTTATTTAATTAACTATCGACTGAAATTCCGTATTAAAAATATCCCACCCTAAATGAGACTGTGTGAAAAATTAAGATGCGAATGAATAATGTACAACCAATATTCCAAAAACTGTCTTCTCTTCCCTTAATTTGGTCATCATAAGCTACTCATAAGCTAACCGCACCCTACTATAGTAGGGTGCATCCTAATGAACACTATTAGTACTTCTCAAAAGATGAACACAGTTCTCCTCATCGTCATCAGCGAAGTTCTTATTCCTGAAATTATGTTACAAAAAAAACTTCATAAGTAAAATAAAAAATTAGAGAAAAATATTTATTATGTTGGTTTAGTTATTATACCTGTTATTGTAGGATAACCACATAGATTATAACCTGCATATCGAAAAAGTAAACCGAACTTCTTCACAATTTTTTTAGAAAACATTGCGTCAATAAATGCAGTACATAAACTTTAAAATTGTTCACGAAATTATTTTATTTTTGTATACTTTTGCAAGAACTGCAAGGTTTTGTTTGTTGGTTAGCTTACCCATTCAGCTTTAAAATTTGTTTTTTAACACCTCAAATTTAGTTTTTTGCACAAATTGCTTACAAAAACATAGTAATATTCTACTTTATTATATCAGTACTTACCCCAGACTGATTTCCGTCGTCATTACTCATTTTCAACAATATTTAACCACCAATTTCCATTTTCACTCATCACTTTTCAAATATTTGAAAACATCACGAGTGCAAGCGCTAAACTATTCCCTAGTCTCTGCACGGCTTGAACTTATCTCTTTCAGAAAACTTTTCAGTAAATTCCCTAAAATCATCTGATTGGTCGAAAAACCTACTCCGCAACTCTGCTACTCTGCTAATATGTATCCCATGGGATTGCGCCCTAAGTCTGCAACATGCATGAGTTAACCTGGGACATATGTTTCATTTATGTCATGTCTGAGAAGCTTCATTTTCGTTCGCTAAAGACGAGGAGAACCTATGTAGCCAACATTCTTTTTATTTAAAAAATTCACAAGTGGTTTGTGACCAGTTAATACAGTTACGTTACGGCTGTAATAGTACATTGTTCACCAAGTGTAGTAAGTATGTCTTTATAGTCGAACGTGATGCTTACAGAATGAGTCGGAGACAAGTCTTTTTAACACCCGCGGCTATGAAAACGTATTACCCGTGGTGCACACGATACTTTATGCAAGAAATGTCTGTTATAGGTTTTTCGTGAAATTCAGGTTTTAGCGGCCTAGGCGGGACAATTAGTGAGGACGCGGGGTTCGGGGCCCCCTCGTGGAAATAAAGGAGACAAAGCTGCTGCCAGGAATCGGGGGTAAGGGGGGAACCCCTCGTAAAGTAAAAAAAAAAGAACTAAGAATAAAAAACATTGATACTTCACACAGCTTTAGCGGTAGGGCTTATCGACACCACTGCTCTCCATTTCGGTCCAACACTTTAAGTTGCTTCCTCCGGCTAGATTTTTATACCATGTATTACAAATTACATGTTTCCTCCTACAAGGATGAATTGTTTGATGTAATATTTTAACCACATAATCTCAATGGTATAATACAGAACCTATTAGTGCCCTTTTTCGAAAAATGGTCTTGTTTTTTTTTAATTAATCGAATATATGCTGGATTTATGCGCTTGGTAACGAGTAGCCTGCCACCGGGAGAGTACCCATGATGAACTGAAAACAGGCGCACCCCATTTCGAGAGAGTCACAGCGGGAGGAGGGGCGTGAAATTTTTTGATGATACTGGAATCCAGGTAGTAGAGTGACAGCCTGTCATAACTGACCAGACCTTCTTATTTTTACACGTTTATAACCGGTTGAGAAAAATTAAGAGTTATTATAATATTAAGGAATTGAATTTTAATATGCTGCATCACGTTGATTAGACAATCAAATTTTGCATCATCCACTTAAAGATTACTTTCTATATTGACAATATTGACCGATTTTCCTAATCTTTTTTTTTATTCTCCTTTTAAATTATATCAGGTTATTATTTTAGCTGATTAAAATTTAATAGAGCCATTTTATGCGTAATTCTAGAGACTTTAACAGGTAGCACGGTGATTTAGTTTAGTCTTTATCGAAAGACAAAAGCAAATTCAAGGAAATCGGATAATCAAACATCTGATAAAGTAATTACTTGATTCATGATTTGATAAATCAATCATTATATAATTGAATGATATTATTTATAGTTGATTAATCAATTGATGAATTGATAAACTAATTAATCAATTGGTAGTCGATAATTAACAAGTTAATTATTATATAACTAAATGATAATAATTCATTAATTAAGGGACAATTGCCGCATTCATGCCCGTACTCATTATCGAAGGGTGATCAAGTTTCGTTTTGGTAGAAGAACAGAAGAAAATATAAGGAAATCTGATAATCACACATCGGATAAAGTAATTACTTAATTCATGATTTCAGAAGTTAATCATTATATAATTAAATACTATTATTTATTTGATTAATTAATTGATTAATTGATGAACTAATTAATTAGTTCAGTAATTGATGATTGATAACTTAATTATTATATAAATGAATGATAATAATCAGTTAAGTAATTGATTAACAATTACTGCATTCATGTGAGTATTCATTATCGACGGGTTGTCCAAAAAGTTTAGGCACCTCGATTTTTGAACAGATTTTAGTGAAAATCTCACCAGAAAAAAATTCTGAAAATATGGAACAACATGCAGGTTACAGTTGAAGGTTTTGCCAACACCGATACAGACTTTCAAAATTTTTACATGATTATGAAATGGTCATAGGATCATTTCAGAATACTTGCCGAAAGATAAAAATGTGTAATTTGCTTCACGAATCATCTCTGTACGTTCCTTGGTTTCCAAGATGAGACCTATCTACTCTTTTGTAAATAACTTATCAAGAAATGATTACTTTGGACTCTAAATTTCACCACTGTGCACAGAAGAGATCAGCGCAACCCATATATTTTTGCAGAATTTTCATAATTTATTTTCATTGGCCAACGGCCATACCACGCTGAAAAAACCAGTTCTCGTTAGATCACTGAAGTTAAGCAGGGTTGGGCGCGGTTAGTACTTGGATGGGTGACCACTCGGGAATAATACTACTACGAGCTTTTGGCGTCGTGGGTGTGGTGAGCCCACACTTGTAGTTCTTTACTACAAGAAACTATCCACCTAGAAACACTACCCTAATCGGGTAGTGGCACGCCTACCCCGAAAGGTAAATGGCTTAATGCTATACATACATACATACATACATATAATAATTAATTCATGAAATCATTAATTAAGTAAGTCATTGCTTTTATCCGAAGTGTGATTATCAGATTTCCTTACAGTTCCTTGTGTCTTTCGATAAAAACGAAACTAGATCACCCATCGATAATGAGTACGAAAATAAATGCGGCAATCCAGTTAGTGGCATGCGACCAGTTAGTGACACCCTGGATGGATTTCTTTATTTATTGAAAAATTTATTCCAATCAAAATGTAAAGAAAGGCTTCGTAAAAAGTAGCATGCTTCAGTATTAAATTACATATAAATTTGTCCGGAGAATAATTTTCAAAGCAGCTTATAAAACATATTCAAAACCCGAAGCTGCCATCAAGACGGGAGCCTCTCGCTGTTACACTTATATAAGTAATGAGAGCATTCAGCAATCACAAGCGAGTCTGTGCATTTTCGTGTTTTTTGAACAAATAACGTACAAAATAAGGCGCGAAGTTTCAGTCAGCGAATTTATGTTTCGGTTAGAAGTTGTCTGGAGGGCAAAGGTTTGTATAATGCTTCATTATGATCAATAATATCAACCTGTCCGAGAATTCGTAAAGGGTCAGATTAGTGACAGGATCAAGGAAAATGTATTTCAATGAGAATCAATCGTGTTTGGAGTGAAAAAAACGTTATTGCCGTTAAGCTTAATGGGTTTTCAACTTGTTTCTAACTTTGATGGTCACTCTTATCGCAAAAATCTTTGAAAAGGGTGTTGTTAGATTCGCTCCTCAGTGAATCGCTTGAAGGTTACGGTGCCTGGGAGCATAGCCATATGCGTATATCAAATAATAACAGCCTCTACACGGGTGTCAAGGCACAATACTAAGCGAGGAAAAGTACATACACAGTGGATTTAATCAAACTTCGTAAATTATCGATATCATCTCGCGTGTAATTCGTCAGACAATCACTCTTTATCTACGATTTTAGAATTATAGATGCGGTCTACCATAACCTCGAAATAGTGCACTTGTCAATTTCCAAGGGTTCAACTTGTTTTGACATTTTGCCAGTTTTCCTAATCGAAATTTCGCGATAATTTGCGCATCACTTGATCTAAGTTTCGTTTTTACGACAATTCCAGTACGCAAAACAATTGGACTGGAGGAACAAAATTGCGATCGAAAGATTTCCTACTGTTGTCGACTTTACCCTGGCGGACCGAACGAACGGAGCGGATACGCTACAGCGTATCCTTATAGTATCCACATCGTATCCTCTCCGTATCATGCAAGAAAAACTCATTAAAAAAGGAAGATGAACATTTCACTTGTTAAAATTCGGATTCTACGTGAAATTTTGCGTTAAAAGGTCACGAAGTAATCGCAATAGTTTTTCTTGTAACATTAAAAACTTAAAAAAAAAAATACTCATTGATAACGTGGGCTGAAGGCGACTTCAAACGCATCGTCGACGGATAAAGCCTATGAACTGCTACTGAATGACGATGCGTTTGAAGTCGCCTTCAGCGCACGTCATTGATAAGTATTATATTCATTAAAAGTTTTTAATGTTACAAGAAAAACTATTGCGATTACTCTGTGACCTTTTAACTCAAAATTTCACGTAGAATCCGAATTTCTACAAGTGAAATGTTAATCTTTCTTTTTTATTGAGTTTTTCTTGCATGATACGGAGAGGATACGATGTGGATACTATAAGGATACGCTGTAGCGTATCCGCTCCGTTCGTTCGGTCCGCCAGGGTACTGACAATCAGACAGCTGACCGGCCATACGGCTATTATCCATTAAGGAAAATTTCAAAGCAGACGCTTGGATATGATTGGTCGGAAGTTCAAGAGCATTTTTAATGATGTTCTAGTGATATCTAGATGATATCATCATCTACTATCAAACCTGGGAGGAACATCTTCATCATATTGACCTCATTTTGGAACGTCTCAATATACACGGTCTCAAGTGTTCGCTGGGGAAAAGCCGCTTCGGGAAAACCTCAATCGATTTTCTCAGTCACGTTATCACCGCCGAAGCCAACTTCCCCCAATGCGAGCATGTGAATGCTGAACTTGAAGCCCCCCCCCCCCCCCCCCTTCAAAGTGAAAAAAAGTTCACAAAAGTTCCCCCACTTTTCCACTGCAGCCGCACCCCTTACGGATCTCCTCGGTAAACAAGGCAGTCGATGGAACTGGACCCCAGAAGCAGAACTTGCTTTCCAAAACGTGAAAACTCTCTTTAGAAAGCCCTTGCGCTTAGGACGCCCTATCCCCGCACTACCCTACACCCTACAAACTGACGCAAGTACCATAGGGATGGCAGCGGTACTCTACCGAACCAAGCTAGACTCTACCTGAAGCATTATCAGTTACGTTAAGGGTGATGGATAACTTCGACTTGGAATTTTTTTTTATAGGCCCGGCACTGACTCCATATATAATTTCTTCCAAGTATTTGAGAGTTAACGAAAGAAAACTTGTCAAATATCCGGGGTTTTGCGAGATCCTCGGATCAACGAAATTTATAGGAATGAAGCCTTTTGCTGAGGCGATAATTATTTTTGCGGAAATTATTCATTTTTCGAATGGGAGAAATCTGCGGATAGCAGAAGACAGCATTTGAACGGCGAGAACCGTTCGCAAATTTATTTTTTTACTCACAATTCTGACATCACAGAAGTATTTCCAGGGGTCAGCCGACATTCGAAGACCCAAAACTTGATGATGGCGAACCTAAATTTCGCGAAATACGTCGCGAAATGGAGAAAAATGATCAACAAAATTGAGATGTCCTGTGTATGTGAGGACCACAAGACTGTATTATTAAGCAGCAGAGCAAGCTCGGCAAACAGGCCGGATGTCAAATTCGTGCTCCGATCCGAATCTTCAATACGCTGAAGTCCGCACTACACATTGCCACTCGCGAAATCATGGCGCAAATATTTAAAAAGTTTTTGAAGACAGCAACTGCAAATGCACCAATTTTATAGATAAATCAATTTATGATTGCATGTAAATTTGTAAATTTACCCATTTTGAAATTCTAACTATGAAATTATGATTTGAAGATTTTTAAATTATAAATTTATCAAGTTATCCAGAAATAAATTCCGAAAACATCAAATTCGATTTCTGAAATCTCGAAATTAGGCCCTCTGCAAATTTATTTATAGATTCCAAGTTTATCAAGGGGTCCATCCATAAATTAATTATATGAAGAAGCTTGTAACGGGGGACACGGATTGTGGTCATCTTTTGTGAGCGAAGAGGGCCTCATTTGAAATCGAAAAGCTGAAACAGTTTACTAGGATGGAAAGCGGTTTACGAGAAGACGGGTTACAAGAAATCCGCACAAAACAACTATCGGTTTGAATTATAGGACTAAAGGGTAAGGATCGGCGGTGTAATGGTCTAGGTTCAAGGCTACAGATTCTGTCGTCGTGCGTTCGCGTTCTCGTACTCTCGTCAATTTTTTTGTTGTTTCTATTTTTTTCAACGGCGATACCACGCTGAAAACACCAGTTCCCGTTAGATCACTGAAGTTAAGCAGTGTTGGGCGCGGTTAGTACTTGGATGGGTGACCGTTCGGGGAATACTGCGTGTTGTTTACCCGTCGTGGGTGTGGTGGACCCACACTGGTAGTATTTATCCACCTAGAAACACTACCCGAATCGGGTAGTGAGGCAATGAACTTTCGAGTTCGAAATGCTAATCAATTTTTTTTTTCTATTTTTGTCAATACATTACCGTATACATTGCATAAATATTATAAAAATATTAATAAATATTAATATTTTTTTAATAGGGTGGAGCAACAAAAATCTTTTTCGTGATAAGCTTTTGGAGGGCGGGGGTGCTAAAAAATGCTTTTTATCCCCCAATAAATTATCAATAAAATGAAGAACATGAATAAAATCAATAAAATTATTAAAACGAATGAAACGGATAAAATGAATCGAATAAATAAAATCAATAAAATCAATTAAATCAGTGAAACCGATATAAATTTTATTTTAATGATTTGATTGATGTTTTTCACTGATTGTTCAATTAATTTTAGTGATTCATTTTATTGTATTTTCAAAAAAATTGAATATTTATATTGATTTTTTTTATTTTATTACAAAATACAATGAAATGAATCAATAAAATCAATAAATTGGATAAAATCAAGAAAATCAAATTATAATCAATAAAAGCAGAATTATACTGATTTCAGTGATTTCATTCACAATTTATTGATTTTTTTAATTCATTTCATCGTACTTTTCAATAAAATAAAGAAAATCAGTATGAATATCCGATTCTTTTATTAAAAAATACAATGAAATGACTCAATGAAGTCAATAAATTGAATAAAATACTAAAGTCAAATTATTATCCATAAAATCAAAATTGCACTGATTTTAGTAATTATAGTGATTTTTTTCAATTCGTTGATTTGAATGCTTTGTGTCACATATAGTGACTTTCAACCCATCAAATTATCTCTCCCAACGACCGTGGGAACGGAAGCAATTCAGCAAAAAGTGGATAGCACTAGATCTTCGCACACCCTCGCGGTGTGCGACGTTCAGCGCGGAAGAATACGCGAATCGGTGAGACAGGCCCCGCGTCTCCACAGTCTCGGACAGTCTGAACTTAAACGTCTTGAGGTAGAGAACACACTGAGAGAGAAGGGAACAAATAAGGAACAAATGTTGAATAAAGGTCAAGTTTATATACATATAAAAGGATAATCATTGATAGCTTATAGTTGAAACGTAACAGTGGTTCCAGTACCGAGATTGAATAAAAAGAGTCTGAATTGGAATATATACTAAGAAATATTTATCGACCATGTTTTTTAAATTGGTAATAATCTACATGTGTATGTAAGTAATCAAAATCATACCCGGTAAGAAAAGAAGAATTCAAAAAAATTAATACTTTCATATTTAAACGAAAGAGTGAGCTTTATTTAATTTTGCTTCCTCATAGAGGAAGCTTTGTAATGGTGACATTTTTCAAAATTTTTAAATTCATTTAATTGAACCCTCCCTAATTTAAAAATGTCTAATACAATGTTCTAAGCAATTGTCCGGATCTGTGTGTGTGTGTGTGTGTGTGTGTGTGTGGATGTGTGGATGTGTGGATGTGTGGATGTCACGCTTTTTTGTGAACACGATGACTAGAAAACGGTTGCAGATAAATTGATGAAATTTGGAGAGCTTATTTTCCTCACTAATATCTTGAAACTGAAAGAAGGATTTCTAAAAATATTTATTGCATTTTTTTCTAGCACTCAATAATATTTTAAAAATTGGTTTTTTATAGTAAAACTTTTTTCATTCGCATAATTCAAAGTTGATGCAAGGATATAAAAGATTCCTTGGTTCGGGACGAATAAATTGACCTATAATATTAATACATTTTATGGAAGAGTAGGGAAGTTATGGTAACTTATATATTTTTAAAATCGGTTTTTTATAGTAAAACTTTTTTTCACTAGCATAATTCAGAGTTGATGCAAGAATATAAAAGATTCCTTGGTTCAAAACGAATCGATTGACCTATAATAATAATGCATTTTATCAAAGAGTAGGGAAGTTATGGTAATTTATGTATTTTGAAAATCGGTTTTTTATAGTAAAACTTTTTTCATCAACATAATTTAAAGTTGA
>CAKNXH010060060.1:185131-213066 GCA_932178445.1 Andricus quercusramuli | reverse complement strand
TCGATTGACCTATAATATTAATCAATGTTATTGAAGAGTAAGGAAGCCATGGTAATGCATAATATTTTAAAATACGGTTTTTTATAGTAAAACTTTTTTTATTAGAATAATTCAAAGTCGATGCAAGAATGTAAAAGATTCCTTGGTTTGGGACGAATCGATTGACTTATAATATCAATACATTTCATTGAAGAGTAGGGAAGTTATGGTAATTTATATATTTTGAAAATCGGTTTTTTGTAGTAAAACTTTTTTCACTAGCACAATTCAGAGTTGATGCACCAATATAAAAGATTCCTTGGTTCGAAACGAATTGATTGACCAATAATATTAATGCATTTTATCAAATTGTAGGGAAGTTATCGTAATTTATATATTTTGAAAATCGGTTTTTTATAGCAACACTTTTTTCTTTAGCATAATTCAGAGTTGATGCAACAATATAAAAGATTCCTTGCTTCGAAACGAATCGATTGACCTATAAGAATAACGCATTTTATCCAAAAGTAGGGAAGTTATGGTTATTTAAATATTTTGAAAATCGTTTTTTTATAGTAAAACTTTTTTCATTATCATAATTCAGAGTTGATGCAACAATATAAAAAATTCCTTGGTTCGAAACGAATCGACTGACCTATAAGAATAACGCATTTTATCCAAAAATAGGGAAGTTATGGTAATTTATATATTTTGAAAATCGGTTTTTTATAGTAAAACTTTTTTCATTAGCATAATTCAGAGTTGATGCAAAAATATAAAAGATTCCTTGGTTCAAAACGAATCGATTGACCTATAAGAATAACGCATTTTATCCAAAAGTAGGGAAGTTATGGTTATTTATATATTTTGAAAATCGTTTTTTTATAGTAAATCTTTTTTCATTAATATAATTCAAAGTTGATGCAAGAACAGAAAAGATGTGTTGATTCGAGGCAAATCGATTGATCTATAATAATAATAATACACTTTATTGAAGATTAGGGAAGTTCTGCTCATTTATAATATCTGAATCATCAGTTTCAAACAGAAAAACTTTTTTCATCGACATAATTTAAAGTTGATGCATGAATAGAAAAGACTTTTTGATCATAAATTTTCAAATAGAGTAATATTATGACAATTTTTGTGAAGAAATCATAAAGCTGGGAAAGGGATAGGGTGCGTCAGAACTTTTCCTTTCCCTTTTCCAGCTCAAAAAATTATTATTTCGAACGCAAGATTTAATTTATCTGATTTCTCTTTGTATTTAAAACATTTTTTGTATTACTTTGTAATTTTTCATTTTTGGTAAATTTCTATTTTTAAATTGAGCAAAATGAAGACTTTGGTTTGTCTATTATTGAAAAAAATAACTAATGCTTCCTCTATGAGGAAGCAAATACATTTGCTAACGGGAAGCAAAGTGCTCGTCAAATGAGCACCATATAATTATAAATACAAACAAAGTGGAAACACTCGAGATCGAATTCACAGCTAGTTTTTGAATGTGCTAATTTTCCATCGGGAGAAGTGCCCAACGAAAGAATAGGTTTATCTCCGAAACCAGTTCTTTTTTATTTCCTTAATGCGAGCAGTAGACGCACCTCTAATGGTTATTCTTAATTCCATACTTACATGCTGTATCTTCGATTAATTTAATTCTTTCTAATCCTCCACAAAATGCGTGGACTTACATGATTTCTATTCCTCCGTGTGTAACATAAGTTTGAAAATTTCAATTTTTTTGTCCTCTCCTAACCCCTAAGAAGGATTTCAGATGTTTAGCAGTCAAGTTGCAAAAAGTTAACCTAAACCAAAAATCCAAAGTCAAACCAAGAAAATGGTAAGCAGGAAATTTCAAAAATTTGATTTCGGCTATGCTGGATAATTTTCATAATTAGTTTTTTTTTTTTATAATATATATCTTCGAATTGATCTCGGTCGGATTGATATGTACCTTACGTATTATTTATATATTGGTATTCATGACATCATTTGAACATGATAATCTTTCATATTTTTAAACTTAATGAAAACTCTATGACTGATTTCTATTCTTTATTTTACATTTCTCCACTTTTTAATTCCTCCCAATACGCTTCCATTAAATTTTTATGAGTCGATTGAAAGGACTAGCTTTTGCGTCTCCAAAGTGACATTATTCTCTTTCTCTCTATTCTTTCTTTTGCATTCCTCCACTTTTTAATTCCTCCCAATTCACTTTCATTGAATTTTTCTAAGTCACGTATTAATGAAAATTCAGATTATGAATTGTTCGTTTGTTTGAATTGTTCTCTTCTTACCGGGTATCTATCCATTTCCATATATATGTATATAATTTGTCGCAATAAAAATTGAGCCCCCGCGGGAAACTTTAAAACGCTCTACACGGTCAAGTAGACGTTTATCGCTGTATTCGGAATACGAAAAGAACATAACATCAGTGAAAAAAGAACAAGAAAAAATAAACAGCGAAAAGGAAGTTTCTGCAAAAAAGAATCGGGATAAAATATTAGAGAACATTTCTTTCGGTTACATTGATTTCAAGTTTACTCCACTAAATTCAGAAAAAAACAAGTGTTATTAAAAGTTCAGACTCAAACAACATCATGCCACAAACTCTCTCTGTGAAAGAAATTTTAATTCGAAAGCCAAGATTCGATGGAGATTCCGAAAACGTCAACGCTTTTATTCGCGGGTGTAAAAGGGCAAGGGAAAAACTAAAAGACACCCCTATATTGGAATTTTTAGATTTGATTTCCACCAAATTAACCGGAAAAGCACGCAAGCTACTATCATCGCGTTTAGATTCGTACACTCTTTACAGTGATTTTGAAAAAGACGTCAAGCGCACATCCCGTACCCCTAAAACAGAAGCCTTTTGGTCAAGTGAAATCAGTCGAGTGTTTCAGTGTGAAGACGAAAGAATAATTGACTATGCAAGTAAGGTGCAAACAATCGTGTCACAATATACTGAGGCAGTTAAAGAGAGTAATCCAACAGAACCGACTGAGAACATTTCTCCAAATGCAAAAGTCTTGATAGAAAATTTAAAAAAATATGAATTAAAACAATTTTTAAATGGTCTCTTAAGAAACATTCGAATTCAGGTAATAACCGGCGAACCTAAAACTCTGAGAGACGCTATCAAAATAGCAATTCAGGTAGAACAGGACGAAATTGATCTCCAATATAGGGACAGACTCAGAAGCGGCAATAGCACTTCAGATAGTACAGAGAACTTAAAATCAGTTGCAAAAGTTCACTGCTCTAACCAGGTTAGCACAGTTTTTGATAACACTCAAAGTTGGCCAAACACATTCAATCAAAACAAAAGTAATAAAAGTAGAAGTAATTCCCGCGATAGTCAAAATTCACGAGGAAGTCAAGGTAACTCATCTAGAAGTATTCATTTGAAATTTTGTAACCTTTGCGAGAGCAATACCCATGATCTCAGCGAATGTAGAACATTTAAAAGAATTAAGGAAAACCGGCAAAACAATAGGGGCAGTAATAGATATAGAAATCAATCAAATTCCCCAAATCGATACGACTCGACTAACCGTAGTCCAAGTAGAGAACGCTTTCAACCAAGACAAAACCGATACGACGGTTGGTACAATCAAAACAGCAATCAAAAACAAAATTTTCAAAATTATTACCCACATCAACAAAACACTCAAAACTCAAGTAATGATTCGAGATACCCTCCGAAGACTTATCAACCAAATCACCAAACACGTTACCAGACAGAATCCTAACCAAATTTTCAACCAAATTATCAACCAAATTTTCAACCAAATTATCAACCAAATTTTCAACCAAATTTTCAACCAAATTATCAACCAAATTTTCAACCAAATTTTCAACCAAATTTTCAAACAAATTATCAACCAAATTTTCAACAAAATTTTCAAACAAATTTTCAACCTAATTTTCAGCCAAACTTCTAACAAAGCGAACAAAATCTTGAAAAAAACCACCAATTGCACTACAAACCAAATTATAACCCAAATTATCCGATTAGCAATGAGAATAACCACTACCATAAGTTTAATGACTCTCACGCGTGTAGTTCA
Source organism: Andricus quercusramuli (assembly GCA_932178445.1). NCBI lineage: Eukaryota > Metazoa > Arthropoda > Insecta > Hymenoptera > Cynipidae > Andricus > Andricus quercusramuli. The sequence continues at coordinate 209,008 of CAKNXH010060060.1, read as the reverse complement.
TCTCTTCAAAATCCTTTTGATAATCGCGTATATAAGGAACACAAATCCTCCACAGATTCACAAAATTTAAACACACAAGCGACTCGCCAGATGAGCGCGCAGGCGAGTGGCGAAGCAATGTTAAGACGCGCCACGGTGAAACTGAACTTAGAAAACGAGCAATAATACAACTAAGTACTCAGGCTAATGCTCCCACAATATTATTAAAGAGCGAACAATTCTTAGAAAATTTAGAATTTATTCTCGATACGGGAGCTGAAATAAACGTCGTAAAACGACAAGCATTACGTGAATGGATTTGTATTGACGAACTAGTCCGATTCGAAATAAATGGTGTAACTCCAGGTGTGTTTTTTTCAAGTGGTTCCCAATTCATTTCCGATCAAAGAAATGGGGATTTTAGGTAATCCCTTTTTCTGGCAGCAGCGAGCGAAAATTTGCTATGAATCCCAATGTTTGAAATTGCATAATCAAACTTTTCCATTTCATAGCGAAGAGTATTTGACATTACCACCACGTTCAAAGAAAATCATTTTCATGAGAATCGAAGACACCTCACTTACGGAAGGATTCCTTCCTGAGTTAGATGCATGTCCAGGAATTCTTCTTGGCAATGCTCTGGTATCAGTTAGAAATGGTGTTGCACATATACATGTGTTTAATGTTACCAGCGAAACTATCAAATTAATAACACCTTTTGCAAAAATTGAACCAGCAGACTTGTCAGATGCAATACTGTTTGACGAAAGGGCATTGGACAACGATGACGTCTCCCAAAAAAATATATTTCAGCTAAAAAATGAGCTTCCTTCCGAGGCATGAAAAAGATTGCAAATTCTAGAAGCGCTTTTGCCTATAGAACATTTAGATAAAGGCGAAAAATCGCATGTTTTGAAATTAAACGAACCATATACCCACTCCTATTATCTGCCTGGTGACAAATTATCGTACACCGACGCAGTCCGTCATAGTATTTCGACGGTGGACGATAAACCTGTACGCAAACAACCATATAGGCAACCCCATAGCCTCAAGGAGGAACTTCTCAGGCAAATTAAACAATTACACGACGATGAAATTATTCGTTCATCCTCTTCCCCTTACAGCTCACCAATACTATTAATTCCGAAGAAACCAGATCCAAGGGGTAACAAGCGTTGGAGATTGGTAGTAGACTTTAGAGCCCTAAATGAAAAAACAGCAGGCGATGCGTACCCACTGCCAAATATACTTGATATACTTGACCAGTTGGGGGAAGCAAATTATTTTTCGGTACTCGACCTGGCTAGGGGATTTCATCAAATTCCAATGGATCCCTTAGACAGACATAAAACAGCTTTTTCGACCCCCTTTGGTCATTTCGAATACAACCGCATGCCATTTGGCTTAAAGGGAGGTCCTGCCACTTTTCAACGCTTGATGGATGTTGTGTTGGCTGGTCTTCAAGGTATAGAAATGTTCGTGTACATGGACGATATTATAATCTATGCTAAAAGCTTGGAAGAGCATGACAATAAATTTCATCGTCTCACGAGTCGTCTGCAAAGCGCAAGCTTGAAGTTGCAACCGGAAAAATGTTTTTTCCTAAAAAGAGAGATATCATATTTGGGACACATCATCAGTAACCAACAAATTCGTCCAAATCCCGATAAAATTAACGCAGTGAAATCTTTCCAGTCCCAAAGACGATTAAAAACGTTCGCCAATTTTTGGGACTGGCAGGTTATTACCGCAGATTTATAAAAAACTTTTCAAAAATTACGAAACCACTCTCAGATTTAACAAAACCAAATGTTCGGTTCGAATGGACAGAGCAATGCCAACAAGCTTTTGATTTGCTTAAACAAAAACTTTGCGAAGAGCCCATTCTTCAATTACCAGATTTCGAAAAACCATTTATATTAACTACTGACGCGTCAAACTTTGCCATAGGCGCCGTGCTTAGCCAAGGCGAAATTGGTAAATATCTACCAATTTCTTTCGCATCTCGACTTTTAGAACCTGGAGAAACGCGATACTCGACTATTGAAAGGGAATGCGCGGCAATAGCCTGGGGAGTTGAGCATTATCGTGCTTATTTATATGGGCGAAATTTTATCATCATCACAGATCACAAACCTTTAGAATACTTAAAAACAATAAATCACAACGCAACCAGACTCGCAAAATGGAGGTTTAAGCTCGATGATTACGAATATCAAATAAAATACAAGCCCGGAAAATATAATGTAAACGCGGACGCCTTGTCACGGAATCCGGTCATAAAAGAAGTTTCCGAAATATTAGCACTAATACCACGAGAAATTAACCAAGAGTCAAAAAAGCGTAACAGAGTGTCGGACTCTGATTCAAAACAATGTCAAGCAAAAAAGAAGAGCAAAGAATTCCACCAGCCGAGTACAAGACTTCGTTTGGAAGGCGAATCGAGTGAAAATCCAAGGCAAAAAAATAATAATTGCCCAGGAACAGACCGAATTACCAGCGAAAAGAAAAAGAGGTAGACCAAGAAAGTTTCCGAACCAAGACAAGACGAAAATACAAATCAAACGGAAAAGAGGACGTCCTCGAAAGAATATAATAAATCAGAATTCAAAGAAATAAGCCGTAAAGGGAAGGCCCCAAGTAAAAATATCACCAGGGAATCATTTGTTTCGGAAGAATCTTCTATGGAATGGGAAAACATCTCAGAAACAGAAATCACGCCGATTTCATCAGCGGACGAAGAAGAAGATGATAATCCTTTAGCAACTCCCCGAAGAATAGATTTATCCGGAGACATCCTAAATAACAACCATAAGGTACAAATCGAAGTCTCGGAAGAAAAAGAGGAAGAAAAAGAAGAAGAAGCAGGGATAGAAAACCATGAAGCAGAAACACAGAAGGAACTACACAGAGGTAGAAACACGAAAGAAAAACCATTGCACATTGTTGAAGATGCAGTAGAAGAACCTCGTGATAGTCGACCAGGGAAATCAATAAATTTGGATCAAATAATACAGAGCGATGCGGAATCATTCATGACAACAGCTGACCAATCGGGAAAACGTCGCAAAGAAATATTATATAAGGAATTCATCGAGAAATCAACCAAAGAATCAAGCATAGAATTAAATAAAAAACAAACGAAAGCGACAGAAAACGAGAAGATAGTCATAAGTGAAAACAATGAAAGAATACCCATCGAAGAACAAAAACAGGCAGAACACAGAGATGAAGCTAACGAAGCCCTGAAAAATCTACAAAGATCTAAAAATCCCAAAGCAGTAGAACCTTCAGTCCAGAAGACAAAAGCAGAGGCACACCCAACAGAAAACGACCGCCACCAGCTCCAGATTATTACAACAAAAATCAGTCGGCCGGTAAAGCGAAAACGAAAAATGGCAAGAAGAAAAGGTTAACAAAATCCGAGCGTTGTAAGGATAAGTCATTAGCAAAAATAATTATATCCAAAGAACACCTTTTTACTAAAACAGATAACATTGTATTTTTCTTTACTGAAAATAATGATACAAATACAAATATAGTCCTTACCTTAATAGAAAGACGCATGTTATCTGAGGAAACTTTGAAACAAACAAACAGCAGTTGTGGGGAAACTACGTATTTCAAAATCGGAAAAACACATATATTTGCTCTAACGATTCAAAAATCCGCGAAAGATATCCCGGATCCAAATATAACACAAGCATGTATCAAACAATTAAAACAACTGATAACAAAAATCAACATAAAATTGTTTAGAATGTCACGCGATCACGATCTACAAACTATAAGGCAATGGGAATCTATTAAACGAATAGTCCCCAGAATGTTTCAAAACACTCGAATATCAATCACCTTATGTGACGAGAGTCTTTATACACCTTCGGCGAACAAAAGACGAGATATTATCAAAGAGTGTCACGCGTCGACAGCATCAGGACATAAAGGGATTATCAAAACCTACCATCGCCTCTTACAGGACACTTATTGGTCTAACATGCTGTCAGATGTACGCGAAGTCATTAAACGATGCCCGCAATGCCAAAAAAGAAATAAGCCAAGAGCTCCGATGATAATCACCGATACACCATCGGAACCATTCGACAAAGTAGCAATGGATATATACGGACCTCTTCCGACTTCAAGCCAAGGAAATAAGTTAATTCTAACCCTTCAGGATAATTTTTCTTGGTACTGCATAGCGTCGGCACTCCCAGACACATCGGCTAAACGAATCGCTAGAGAAATTGTTGTAAACCTGATTTGCAAATTTGGTACACCTCGAGCCTTTTTAACCGATCAAGGAAAAAACTTTACAAGTAAACTAATGAAGGAATTTGCAAAGGTCTTCAGAATTAAACAATCACATCCACCACATATCACCCACAATCAAATGCAGCATTAGAACGCAGCCACCATGTTCTAACAGACTACATAAAACTCCATACGTACGGCAAAATTGCCAACTGGGACAAAATATTGCCAATCTCCATGTTCGCTTATAATACGAGCGTACATGAGGCAACAAAATTTACTCCGCATGAATTGATTTTTGGCAGTCGTGCGTATCTCTCATCAGGCATCATTGAACGGGAAAAAATTAGAACATATACTGATTACACAGATGAACTATGTAACAAACTTTTGGATAACAGAATAGTAGCTGCATTGAATCAAAACAAAGCTAAACACAAAAGTAGGTAGGTCAAAAGGTTCGTTTACAAGAAGAAGTTAAAAGTGGGAAATTCGATGACGAAAACGTAGGACCTTACGAAAGCATAGCAATAAAAAGACAAAAATAATGTTAGAATACGTATTAACCCTTCATTAGTTCAGGATGTCCATACAGATAAAATAAAACCCGTCTATCTTACAGAGTGGGAGGAATAATGACACCAGATGACACTGTTGAGATATTGGAGTTACCGCACAGTTCGGGATTATTCTGGGAATACCTGGGAGAACTAAAAACATATGATACAATTTGGAAAATGGTATTATACGTCGATCTTAAACAATGGAAATTGCAACAAGACATCTTCATCACAAATTTCAACATCCTACGGAGATTCTGCAACTAATTAGGACAAAAATGTTTCAATACGGACGAAGTCGAAGCCCTGAGCACAAGAATCAGCAAGTTAAGAGAATATGAAGAGCAACTCGACGAATTATTGTCAAGAAGTCCCAACAATAGTCGCAGAAAACGGGCACCATTCGGGTTTTTAGGAACAGTAGTTAAAGTTTTATTTGGAAATTTAGATGAAAATGATGCAATTCATTATGACACAAAAATAGAGGAAATTTCAAATAGCACGGCGCAAATGGCGGTTCTTTTAGAAAATTTCACACACGTTGTAAAATCGGAATTCAATCAAAATAAAATCAAATGGACCTTAATGGCCAAGAAGGTAGAAGAATTCGCTCAGCAAATGGAAAACCAGTTAAAAGATGTAAATAATAAAATACAAGATCTGCAACTATCTCAGGAATTAGAAGTCCACATCGCGACATTAGATACGCACTTGTCGGAATTCGAATTGGAAACCATAATGTTAACAGACGCAATTTTATTTGCCCGTTAAGGCGAAATTCATCCAACAATTTTATCCTCCAAGCAAATACTCAAATGCATCGAATAAATTCAAAAACAAAAACCGAATCTCGAGTTACCCATTCCCATAATGTCCCATAAAACGTACAATTTGGTTAAACTTTCCGACAACAATTTTTTTCAAAAATTCAAAAATAATATTCATATTACAATTTCCACTTTTAAATCTGGAAATATATGACCTGTACAAGTATACGCCTATACCTGTGAGGCAAAATGTCAATAATGTAACTAGAATTTTTGCATACATTGTTCCTGAATCCAAATATTCGGCTATATCAAAGGATAAATTAAAACACATAAGTCTATCAGAGGATGATTTAGCTACATGCAAATTATTTCAAAATAAACATATTTGTGAAAATGCGTATCCTGTAGAAAAAACGAATAGCGCGAGTAAATGTGAGATTCAGTTAATAACCAAACCTAATTTTTCGAATTTTAAAGATTGTGATATAAGATTCAAACAACTACAACACCCTTACTGGCTTAAACTTCAGACAACTAACTCGTGGATGTATTCGCTACCTCATGAAGAAGTAATGCATGTAACTTGTAAACAACAAACAACGACTTCTTACATATTAAACAACACAGGCATAATCTCGATTAAACCAAGTTACGTGGCGAATACAGAAACTATAACTTCGACAGCAACACAAACAATAATTTCAAAATGCAATATCACCTTTCAAATTTCAAAATTAAAAACTACAAACGCTTTGAATCTAACTGAATTATAAGACAAGGTAGAACAAGATACAAATTTAGCAGAAGTGTTTCAAGAGTTACAAAACCAACCAGAATTTATAGATAATAGTCGAAAGCTTAACACTGACCTGACAAATAAAGGTATACAATTTCATAGATTAGCAGAAAAGGCTAGAGAAATAGTAAAAAATAGAGATACATTAAGACGAATAAGTCAAATTGAAACAGGCGTAACATATACTGGGGGATTAACAATATTCGGTACATTCTTTTGGTTTTTAGCGCGGCGATATGCGCTTGGTAGGATGTTTTCTTCTTACTGTTCCAGGAAAAGCATACGGCTCTGTGAAAGAAAACGAAATAAAGAGATCCAAACAGAGCAAAAATCAGCTGAATGTGTGGAACAAAGAGAACCGTCTCCAAAAACTATGGAACGCGCTAAAAGCACACAATCTGTAAATCTTAATGGATCGAATGAAAGCTCTTTACCAATAAATCGTTTTATAACTTGGACTGAAAATGAGCAAGTAGAAACCAGACCAACTACCAGGGAAGACGAAGTCACTCAACCACCCATCACCCATCGAAACACTGTCGGCAAGAAGACCATACTATAGATCTTCAAATTAATTAATGAACACACCTTTATTATAAATTTAATGACATACAAATATACTTACACACACATACATGCCACTAGACATATTTTCATACAATTGACATACATTAGACAAACACAACAGTGAAAAAAACAAAACAAACAAAAAAAAAAGAAAAATTATATAGTCACAGAAGAAAGAAAGTATAATCTTTTGTAAAAATCAAACTAGGAATAGACTGTGTCCCATGAAGTAGCCTTGTAAGACACATGTTTATTGTTTTTAAATTCTCTCTCTCTCTCCTTGTGTTCAAGACCACAGCATTATTAATTAAAGGAGCACAGGAGCGCTATCTAACTTCATCGGGGAGGAAGCGTCAACCAAAATGCTGTGCCATCAACGCAGGAGCGTTGACTTTTCCACCCCGGGGAGATGTCACATATAGTGACTTTCAACCCATCAAATTATCTCTCCCAACGACCGTGGGAACGGAAGCAATTCAGCAAAAAATTGATAGCACTAGATCTTCGCACAGCCTCGCGGTGTGCGACGTTCAGCGCGGAAGAATACGCGAATCGGTGCGACAGGCCCCGCGTCTCGACAGTCTCGGACAGTCTGAACTTAAACGTCTTGAGGTAGAGAACACACTGAGAGAGAAGCGAACAAATAAGGAACAAATGTTGAATAAATGTCAAGTTTATATACATATAAAAGGATAATCATTGATAGCTTATAGTTGAAACGTAACACTTTGATTGATTTATTTGATTAATTCTATTGATTTTAATGATTTTATTGATTTTATGTTATTGATTTTGTTCAATTTATTGAATTTTTTATTGCAAATATTTAAACTTTTTATTAAAAATATAATAAAATAAATCAATGCAATCAATAAAATGAATAAAATACTAAAATCAAATTATTATCAATAAAATCCAAATTGCACTGATTTTACTGATTTTATTCAATCTATGGATTTCATTGATGTTATTGATTTTTTTATTTTTTCATATTATGGATAATAATTTTATTTTTTTGTTTTCAGTGATTTTATTGATCTACTTGATTTTTTTGATTAAAAAATAGAATGAAATAAATCAATAAAACAATAAATTGAATGGAATCACTAGAATAAATAATAGCGATTTATTATCAACAAAATCAATAAAGTAAATAACATCAATGAAATCAATAAAATCCATACAATAAAAAAATTAATAAAATCAATAAATTGAATAAAATCACTAAAATCAGTATAATTGTGACTTTATTGATTTTCTTCATTTTAGTGATTTTATCCAATTTATTGATTTTATTGGTGCTGTTCATTGATTTTATTTCATTGATGATAATCTGATATTATTGTTTTTAGTAATTTCATTCAATTTATTGATTTTTTTTATTCATTTCATTGTATTTTTTAATAAAATGAAGAAAATCAGTATAAATATTCGATTCTTTTATTAAAAAATACAATCAAATGACTCAATAAAATCAATAAATTGAATGAGATTACTAAAATCGATAACATCAATTCATTATCAACAAAATCAGTAAAAAACACATCAATGAAATCTACATTTTACTGATTTTTGTGATTTTATTCAATTTATTGATTTTATTGTTTTGATTGATTTATTTCAGTTTTTTGATTCTATGATTTTATTAATTTTATTGATTCGATTGATTCTGTTCAATTTATTGATTTTTTTTATTGCAAATATTTGACTTTTTTGTTAAAAAATACAATCAAATGACTCAATGAAGTGAATAAATTGAATAAAATACGAAAATCAAATTATTATCAATAAAATCAAAAATAAAAAAAAATAAAAAATGCAATAAATTTAACAAAATCAAGAAAATAAAATCAATAAAATCATTAAAATCTGTAGAATCAATAACATAAATCAGTCAAAGCATTAAAATCAACGAATTGAAAAAAACCACTATAATTACTAAAATCAGTGCAATTTTGATTTTATGGATAATAATTTGATTTTAGTATTTTATTCAATTTATTGACTTCATTGAGTCATTTCATTGTATTTTTTAATAAAAGAATCGGATATTCATACCGATTTTCTTTATTTTATTAAGAAATGCGATGAAATGAATTTAAAAAAATCAATACATTGTGAATGAAATCACTGAAATCAGTATACTTCTGCTTTTATTGATTATAATTTGATTTTCTTGATTTTATCAAATTTATTGATTTTATTGATTCATTTCATTGTATTTTGTAATAAAATAAAGAAAATGAATATAAATATTCAATTTTTTTTTAAAATACAATCAAATGAATCACTAAAATCAATTGAACAATCAATGAACAACATCAATCAAATCAATAAAATTTAAATCGGTTTCACTGATTTAATTGATTTTATAATTTTATTTATTTGATTCATTTTATTGATAATTTATTGGAGGATAAAGGGCATTTTTTAGCACCCCCGCCCTCCAAAAGCTTATCAAGAAAAAGATTTTTGTTGCCCCACCCTATTCAAAAAATATTAATATTTATTAATATTTTTATGATATTTATGCATATTCACGGTAATGTATTGAAAAAAAATAGAAAAAAAAAATTGACGAGAGTACGGGAACGCGAACGCACGACAGAATCTGTAGCCTTGAACCTAAACCATTAAACCGCCGATCCTTACTCTTTAGTCCTATAATTCAAACCGATAGTTGTTTTGTGCGGATTTCTTGTAACCCGTTTTTTCGTAAACCGCTTTCAATCTTAGTAAACTGTTTCAGCTTTATTGATTTCAAATGAGGCCCTCTTCGCTCACAAAAGATGACCACAATCCGTGTCCCCCGTTACAAGCTTCTTCATATAATTAATTTATAGTTGGACCACTTGATAAACTTGGAATCTATAAATAAATTTGCAGAGGGCCTAATTTCGAAATTTCAGAAATCGAATTTGATGTTTTCGGAATTTATTGCTGGATAACTTGATAAATTTATAATTTAAAAATCATAATTTCAAAGTTATAATTTCAAACTGGGTGAATTTACAAATTTACATACAATCATAAATTGATTTATCTATAAAATTGGTGCATTTGCAGTTGCTGTCTACAAAAAATTTTTAAATATTTGCGCCACGATTTCGCGAGTGGCAATGTGTGGTGTGGACTTCAGAGCATTGAAGATTCGGATCGGGGCACGAATTTGACATCCGGTCTGTTTGCCGAGCTTGCTCTGCTGCTTACCAATACAATCTTGTGGTCCTCACATACACAGGACATCTCAATTTTGTTGAACATTTTTCTCCAGTTCGCGACTTATTTCGCGAAATTTAGGTTCGCCATCATCAAGTTTTGGGTCTTCGAATATCGGCTGACCCCTGGAAATACTTCTGTGATGTCAGAATTGTGAGTAAAAAAGTAAATTGGCGAACGGTTCTCGCCGTTCAAATGCTATCTTCTGCTATCCGCAGATTTCTCCTTTTCGAAAAATTAATAATTTCCGCGAAAATAATTATCGCCTCAACAAAAGGCTTCATTCCTATAAATTTCGTTGACCCGAGGATCTCGCAAAACCCCGGATATTTTACAAGTTTTCTTTCGTTCGCTGTCAAATACTCGGGAGAAATTATATATGGAGTCAGTGCCGGGCCTATAAAAAAAAAATTCCAAGTCGATGTTATCCAACACCCTTAACGCCAAATTTTCTTCCACTCAGTCCCGTTACGAAAAAAACGAGCAAGAATGCCTCGCCATCATTTGAGCCCTCAATAAATTTGCTTCTTATCTACAAAGTCATCCCTCCGTCCTTAGAACCGGTGATGAAGCAATCACATGGTTACATCGCGTTAAGGAGACCCGGGGCAAACTCAGACAATTGGCTTGTCAGCTAGAAACTCATTCTTTCACCGTCGAAAAATGCCTAATGAGTCAAAGCCTCCTCCCTGTGTCACTAGCAGAAGCTCTCTCCGGCAGTAACAATAAAGATGATCCCTTTATCGATGAACGCCTGCTGCCCCCTGAAAATAAAAACCCAACGTCCGATAGCCATTGTACCTTGCTTTCATGAAAACACGTGAACTGTACGACGACATAACAAGTTCTCAACAGGCAGATGACGAAACGTGTAAACTCGTTTCCAAATATAAACAGCTTGCGTCACTACCGGTTATTACGGAAAAAGAAGCTGTCTTTTTTCAACAGCATTCCCTCAACTCTGGTGGTCTCTGGAGAGCCAGCGGAACAACACCCTGCACCTGGCTTCTGTACGCCCCAGGTATGGTTCGGGAGTTCGCACTTCATGAATACCATGACTCCGGACTTGCCGTGTTACGTACCGTTAATTTAGCTGTTGATGTCTATTAATTATTTAGTTAATTTTTGATACGTTGAGGCTTCCACAAACGGCTGAATTTAACTTCAGGCTAAATTCGTTGTTATTAATGGGTCAGAAATTTCTACTCTCAGACCCCTTTTGTGGTATTAAACCCCGTAGAAATGGGCGATTTTGAATTATCTGCAGCACTGGCGCGTTTCACGCACACACACACACACACACAAGTAACTTCTAGTTTTTCTTAGATTCTTTTACAATTACCGTAGAAAAGAAATAGAATTAATTTGGCAGGAAGACTGACCCTACTTTTAAAAAATTCCCTCTTCTCTATTCTTTTCCTGAGCAATTCTAAATTAGAATTTTCCTTAGAAAATTCCTCTCTCGTTTTGAGGTTCGAGAGAAGAATCTTTCTCCGTGATATTTGTCACGGTATCTCGTGTTTCTTTCACTAAGCTTCAGACGTACATTTTTTAAAGCTACAAAAAATTAAATAACTCGTCGGGCAAGTTCTTTTTCAAAATAGGACTTTAACGTCCGCTCTCTCTATTGGTATTTTTGATGATTTGGAAGTTGAATATACGGAAGGATGGCATTTACTAACTAATATTCACTGCAATATTTGCTCAAATTGATCGAACGATATTTATAACTGTTGTCAGAAATTTGGCAATTCAAAGTCACGTTTACATGTGACAGGAATATTTGCAACAGGGTTTTTGCAATAGAGTTTTTGAAACAGAATTCTTGTAATAGAATTCGCTGAATAAAATACATTGATGTTTAAATTTCCTTGCCTCGAATCGACAATTAGGAAATGCCTTATTAGTTATTTTAATTCAGCATTTTATGCATATTGGTATTCCTTTAGAACGCATGGCAGTATTTAACATGAGTCAGCTCAATTGGAAAGTAGTGAAATTGGATGTGAAGAAGCGAAGGAGGAACATTGAACTTGAACAGCGAGCTGACAAGTGCATACATATGTGTTTCTACATCCTTTCTTCGTAAAATCGCTTAATTCCTATTACTATATTTATTTATTAGTTATAACTGATAGACTTGAACAGATGACATTTAATGTTGGTATGCTTCCTTCACTTTTGTAGTGAGAGCATTTATAATTTTTTAGTTTCAGAATAATTATATTTGATTATAAGGAAGACGTGAGAAATCACGAGGCATCGTAAGATTACTCAGTGCATGGAGAATATGCATGTATCCGCGCATACTTATTTAGCTGAACTTTAAAACTAATCTGCTGTGCGTACGTGTTAGCGTACTCTACTCTTATCCTCTATATGACATTTCATCGCTACTCAGATACATTCATATCTATATGCACCTACGAAAATTTAATTCTAATTTGGATATCTGGACACTAGTTCCACTTATGTTTTATCTATACTTTTATTTCATTTATTTTTATGTTTTTTGAATTCACGTATGTAACAACTCCACCCCGGAATATTGTGATTTTCGTCCGCGATAAGCTAGGTCAACAAGATTGAAATTAATGTCTCAGATATCAAGTTTTAAAACAACATGAATGCTTTAAGCTTTTCTTTTTCTGCGCTATTTATATTTACACTCCTTCGTTACTCTATTATGATATTGTATTATATTTTGCATGGTCAGCGTTTTTGACTTCATGCGTCCGCGACTCTCTGTTTCGTTCCATACATTATTGCGACGATATTGCCATTATGCCTTCAGAACAATACCACACACACAACACACACACACACACAACACACACACACACACACACACATATATATAACCACCCATCTAATGGTCCCGAGATATGATCATAGGTGTGATTTATCCATTTAATTTTATATTTCTGTTTCAGGTGATTTTCTCAATCCCGACGACAGGGGTTTCAGGACCGTCGATTTTGGGAGCCCTGCAACTTGTTAAGTCCTAAAATACATTTTTTTAACATTTGTGGGGTATTCGTTCTTTGAATACTTTACCGAAATATTCTCTAGATTTTTTTTTTATTTCAGTGTCCGATGCCGAGGGCTTATTGTTCCGAGATCGAGAGGTCACGTGGATGGTAGAAGAAGTATAAGTGGCAGGATTTGCCACTGCTAAGTGTGGGGGAGCGGGGGGGGGGGGGGCTCCATTAATTAAAATTTTAAATGTAACTTCCCTTTTTTCTATTGCTTTGCAGTATATTTTGAATACTTTGTAATTTTATTGAATTTTAAACCATGAGGGAAGAGGAACTAATAATTTTCTGTGTGTTACCGGATTTGTTTTACCGGAGGAGTTCAAGGAATAGTCTTTGTTTCTATCTTCTATTTTGTGGCTCAATAGCTTATTTTTGACGTATACACTCATTGTAATTTTATTGAATTTTAAACCATAAGAGGGAAGAGGAACTAAAAATTTTCTGTTTGTAACCGGATTTATTTTACCGGAAGGGTTCAAGGAATCGTCTTTGGTTCTATCATCTATCTTGTGGCTCAATAGCTTATTTTTGACTTATACCCTAATTGTAATTTTAAGCTTAGTCACTCTAGTATAAAATCACTTTTGGAGGCCATTTTTCATTTTCCTTTAGGACCTCCCACCTTTTTTTCATTTACACTATACACTTTATGCTGGCTGCAAGGTTTGAGGGGGCAGTTGGATTATAGGAAGTGGATAAGCTTATGCTTTTGAGGGTGTACTCTCTACATTAAGAGTAGCAGCAGGTAATAGGATGCGAACGGGAGACGTGTTCTGTGTATCTTCACCAATCTTGTTTCCATTTGTGTCCGATTCCTGTTGAGGTATTGAGCAGACACAACGTGTTAGGCTTCTATTTAGGCCAAGATTCGTAGGCGGCAACAAAATGCGAGAAGTCCAAGGACGAGAATTCCAATGCTCGCGTAGGAGCCATGGATTAACATATTTTGGTTCGTCCTTGCTTGACTTTGGAAAGTTATCTCTTCTAGTTTCTGTTCAATTTGTTCTAATGTCATTTCGTTTTTCCTGCATTTTTTTTTTTTTGAAGCAGAGTGTTTTTAGAGGTGCTTGACTTTAGTTCATGGGATTCTTAGAAATTCTGACTTTTTAGCAATAGAGGGGACAACTCAGAAAGGTCTAGATGAAGACGTAGTTCATAAATGATTTCTGAAGTTTGTCTTCTTGACGTCAAGCCTGGTAGATTTATTTTGTTCGTCTTAACTCTGCATCCAGGTGCAATCTGTAGCAACCCCATTCCAGACAACTGTAAGCTCTTTGTAGATTGCGCCGGACAAATCACTTCCGCGTTGAGGATGCCCAAGAGTGAATAGAGCCAACCAGCCAATGATGATGTAGTCTCAAAGTAGGACAACGGCCTATACGATATCTGGATATCACAGAGCCGGAGTGATTCGGAAATTGGATTTCTCAGCAATTCGCTTTCGCACGTCTCATGTGAGACCGGACATATGCTTTCCCTGAACCATTTCTGAGGATGGGCTGCATCACATCACTTAGTGGCTTACAGTTAGTTACTAAGAGTTTGTCAGCATGTTTCATGAAGCGTTCTCCGTTAGCGGCTTCAAGGACAACATTGTTGTTTTCGGTGAAGCCGACCATCGTGTAAGGGCCTCGTGCCCTACTGTCGAATTTAACTGTTTTTGCGTCCTTGACTACAAAAACCTGATCGCCTATTTTGCCATTTAATGGCCGAGCCCTTATGTCGTACTGGGCTTTCGAGCATAGCTTGGCTTTCATCAAGTTTTTCGCTTCGATTTTTTGAATTTCAGTCAATCTTACAACAAGATCACGTTAATATGACCCATATGTTGCTCGCTCCTCACCTTGAGGCAAGGAACTGGGTATTCGGGCTAACCTATCGAAAACCAACTCGTATCGCGTGAAATTGGTCACCCCGTGGATTGACGTGTTACATGCGAAAATGGCAAAAGGGAGCGATCGATCCCAATCGCCATAGTCATTCGCATAGTGCTTCACATAGTCGGTCAACACGATGTGGCTTCTTTCTGATGAGCGATTAGTTTGCGGTCGATAGCTAGAAGTTGTCAACGGTTTGATATTAAAGAGCTTCTCAAGTTTCCTCATTAATTGGCTGACAAAGCTACCTCCTCGATCCGTAAGGAAGCACTTAGGAGTACCGTATTGAAATATTAGAGTAGCCGCAACCGCATGTGCTATCAGTAGTTTCATGATTGAGCTTGTAGGTTCGCAATCTGCCGCGATAAAATGAGCGCAATTATAACGTTTGTATGTTAACGATTATCTCCATTCATAGAGAATTTTGGGTTGATCTGTACAAATTGTGACTGATCTTGCGTCTACGTTATCCTTCGGCGTGCGTGATTGCGGGGGTGATGGGGTATCGATATACGGGACGGTGGCTTCGACCATTGAAGTTGAAAAGGCAGAAGGGAAATTAATATTGATGCTGGGCACTGCTTCTTGTTGTAGTCTTCTCGGCCTTATGTCTGGTCTCTTTTTTGAATCCGTTCCTTTTTCAGAATCAGTTTCTGAAAAAGGGGTAGATTTTGCTTGTGGAGTTACGTGTACTCCAGGTTTGGCGAGTAGGGACCTTCTTGAGGGTAGGGTCCCGTCTTTTCTCTTGTTGGTGATTCAGGAATTTCTTGAGTAGTCTCAGCTTTTGTTGGGCTAACACCAGTCATCGCCTAGTCCCGTGCAGGGGTAGAGGGCCTCTAATTGTTGTAATAAATCTGCACTTTTTTCGCCATTCGGGACGGCTGTACATGTGAGAAGATTATTACTGACTTCCTTTTTTTGGCCCTTATCCGACCCTCTCTCGGCGTTAGACCTATCGAATTTGGAGAAGGACTTCTGTAAGGAATCCCTTAAACTCTCCGAATTACCTTCATCTACTTTGAAGTCAGTTTCCTCGCCATCCACTACAGGTGGGGTGACATCAGTTATTAGTGAGTTGAGGGCAGGAGTTTCCTCCTAATTTTCGGGATCCTCTGGCCTGAAGAAGAATTCTTCTCTGATTCCTTCACGGGCTAATCTATCAGCCATTTCATTTCCATAAATCCCCTTGTGACCTGGGACATGGTTTCAAGTTACTTCTAGAGAGGTAGGGGCAGACTTTCTTTACTCAAGTCAAGCTCTGTACACAACTGGCTTGTTCTCTGAGGTTTTCCGGCCATTTTCCTGCCATTTGGGCATCCATTAAGTTGCGCTGTCTACTAAAGATTCTGAATCGGTATGGATCCTCAATTTTTTTATTGCATTTCAGCGGAATCATTTGTTTGGCGACAATGAATTTGCCCTGAAATGTTTAGAGGGTGATTTCGGCCAAACCATACTCCTACTCCTGCCCTAGCCTTTTGAGCACCCTTATCGAAGACACTCGCGCCATCCACATACACGTCCACAAATGGTTCGTGTAGAGGGAGGAACGGCGGATCCTGAAGTGAGAGATTGGGTGGGACGGTTTTGGGAGGAGGGGTTGTTTTAAAAACCATTTGCGTAGATGGTTCTAAACTAGGTAAGACACTGTAAGTCTTTCGAAATACCGGGGCTTCAGAATCGTCGCTGTCTTCATCATCTGCTGATGAGCTATGCGTGGTAGAAGAATCTCTTTTAACGGAAGGGTTGTGAAGACCTTGAGGCGCACCTCTGTTTCTTATTAGTCTTTTTCCGATGCAGCTCTCATCTGGATTTGGTGGTCGATAAGATGCTGCAGGAGGCACGTATGACTCATCAGAATCGTTCGGAGTGGTGATTCCTTTCTGCCTTTCTCGGGGTTTAAGAGATGTCCGAGAAGTTTTGGGATTGGCCTTTGAATGTTTGAGAGAGGATCTCGTAACGAAAAGTTTTCTTAGAACAGTTGAAGATTTTGATGTAGTTGAACCAGCTCCCACAGCTTTTGACTTGATGGTCGAGGTCCCTTCTCCCTGTTGAGCTTTCTTTGGACGCTTAGTGTCCTTTGAAGATACAGATTCTTCTGGCGACTTTCTTTTCTTGTTTATCTCCTTGTTGCTTAATTAGTCCTTCTGGGGGAGGGTTAAAAGGGTTCTGAATTGTTGGAATCGTCCGAGTCGTATGAATCTTCGGATTCTGAAGTCTCATTTCTGGTTACGGGATTTCCAGACAGGGCCTCGACGCCTCTGTTCAATTTGCCTTGTTTATACTCGAACTTATATTGAAAATCTCTGAGCCTTAACCTCCAACGCAGTTGTCTGGCTCCTGGGTTTTCAACATAAGTCATCCAGTGTACAGGCTCATGATCACATGTTAGGATAAACTCTCGCCCGTACAAGTATGGACGGAAGTTTTCTACTGAGTATAACACTGCCAGACATTCCTTTTCCGTGTCTTCATACCTATGCTCGCGGTCATGCATAACCTTAGAGAAGTAAGCAATGGGCATATCCATTGCTTCTATCTCCTGAGATAATACTGCTCCAACGGCAAATTCAGATGCATCAGTCATCAGTTTAAAGAATAGATCTAAGTCGGGGTCTTGAAGGATAGGTTCTTTACTAAGATATTTTCGCAATTTGTGAAAGCTTTGTCTTTGTTTCGGCCCCCATTCTCATACAAAATCCTTTTTGAGAAGGTCAAATAGGGGCTCAGCTATTTCTGCATAATCTACTATAAACCTCCTATAATATCCTGATAGCCCCAGAAATTTGCGAATGTTCTCGACTATCATTGGACGCGGAAAATTTCGAATTGCTATTATCTTTGCCGGATTGGGTTTAACTCCTTCTTGACCAATAAAGTGACCTAGATAAGCCAGATCAGTCCTAAGGAAGACACTTGTCCGGTTGTAATTTTAAATTTGCTGCTCGAAGTCTGTCGAGTATTTGTCGTGTCCCAGAATCATCTAACTTCTTTGGGACTATCAATAAGGGGGAGTTGTAGGGCGACTTAAAGTGTGCGATGATCCCTCTATTTAGTTCCTTTTGAATCTGAATACCCACTTGTGCAGATGCCTCATGACGATAACCGTATTGCTTCCTTTTGATAACACTATCATCCGTTGTAGGAATGCGATGCTGGACGAAATGAGTGCATGTGAGTTCTTCATCATTTACATGGAAGACATCAGAATACTCATTCACCCAATGGAGTATGATTTCTTGCTCATTTGCTGTTAGGTGAGAGAGATGTAAACTTTCTATCACTTGTTCAACTCTTTGCTCGCAGCTCGAATCCCATTCTCGCAATGGTTTTTCACTTTCTGATTCAGGAATTTCCTTACCAGGAAATTTGCAGAAATCAAAAAGGATTAACGTTCGAAGCGTTACCTCAATCACAACGTCCTCACTTCTTGTGTTTATTGCGAGAACCACATAATTTTGTAATTTGAGAATACCCAAAAACAAAATCTCGTGACTTCGGTTTTCTTTCAGGAATTATTTAGGATCTTAGGAAGAGAAAGAAAAAATTTCGATCCGTCAGCTGAGCGCGCAAGTGAGCGAATTGCTAAATATCAATTATCAATTTAATTGGTATTTGCTTGGTTTTTTTTCTCATCCCTATAAGGAATTAGACATTTTCAGGCATTTATCTTTATAAGGTAAATCCTACTTAAGAGGGAAGCGATACCACACCAGAATATTTTTATTCTTAGCATCAATTCTGGAAAAGAATAAGGGGTTGTTTTATTTTATTCAAAAAAAAGGAACCTTGATTTCCAGTATTTAAACCGCATGGCTTTTCAAATTATTGGATAATAATTGCTTCCAGGATTACCCAGTGCCGTACGAAAATCAGTTTTATTTTATTTCCGCTGATGCTACTCGTTTATTCGCGTAAGAAGTTTGTCTTCACTTGCTTGGAGGACGAGTGCTACAGCCTTCTCGTAGCTCCGTTTCACACTTTTGCCGGCACGGTGCTTTTGCTTCCGCTGGCGTTTATTTACTTCTAGCACGAGGTCGTGCACTTGGAACTACGTTGAATTTATTAACCGTACTGCTTTATATTAAAAGGAATGAAAATTATAATTAATTGATGAATTAATTCTCAACTGATTTCTTGTCCGTCATATATATGGCCAAAACAATTGAGGCGCCGGATGCAAGAAGGAGATATAGAATTATTTTGCTGTAGTGGGGAGCCCCTGAGCACTTGAAACTAAAGTATTCTATTTTGATTTTTGAAATATATATCCTGAGTGAAAATTGAATTTCGTATCTCTTTCTCCTCATAAACAAAGTTATAGCTTTTTTATTTTTCGAATTATTCACGAAAAACTGTTTTTTTCTTTGAACAAAATATTTTGATTTTTGTCACTTCAACTCGCCACAAAATGGCAGGTTTTTGATATTTTGTAATAAAAATCATCAGAAATATGCACTGTCATGTTCTGCGACCGATGACGTTAGCGAAAGTTCAAAATGTTTATTTAAAAAATTGTTAATAATTTTTTCCAAGATGGTGCATAATTCGTGCACAAAGAACTTCTAGCGTTTCGGGAGTCAAGCGAATTTTGAGCAAACGAAAACTGTCCGCGAGAAAGTTGTTCAGAAAGATTCAAGGAAGTTTTCTGAAAAGCTTTAGCTCAATTGGAATGATAGTTAACAAACTTTTGATGTTTTAATTTGCCGGCGCCATGAAATTTACACCGCGTAGACTACTGCTCGGCCGGTAAACCGCTACCCCAGCGTTAGGTACAACTGTGCCTCACAGCCCGTCGAGATTTTGTAATTAGAATACGAAGAATGTGGAAAATCATGGTTTATAATAAATAGTTCTTCTTCTCTGATAAAAATATTTCAATTGTACCACTTCTAGGAACATGAACTTCATAAAAGTCTCAAAAATAAGGAATCTCTCTAAATTTTTTGTTGTATTCGACGTGTCCTCCGTCTGACCTCTATTTATAAATATACTTATATAGGCTTGTGGGTTGTTTCTTTACCAAAAATAAAATACATCAATTTAGTTTAATCTGTTTTGATTAGCAGAACAGAACGTAGAAATATTACGTGGTATAACAAAGATAAAAGTTGTTCGATTAAATTATTCTAATAGCTATTGAAGTTCTATTATGTACATATAGTGAAGTTTTCCAATTAAAAAATGTATAATAATTTTGAATTTACGAATACGGAGAGATGTAACATAATTATTATTCTTTGCACCAAAATATCAATTTATACATTGAAAACTACTTATTTTTATTAATAAACAATCATTTTTATATGTACTGTGTTTTTAATTACAAAAATCTGGACGGGCTGTGAGGCACAGTTGCACCTAACGCTGGGGTAGCTGTTTTACGGAATTTAAAAATTTTACATAACACCTACTGAGACGCAACTCGCCTTACTTTCAGGAAAACCAAGAGACAATTTCCTCATACATATATTTAATCAAGCGCATAATTTAGTCAACCGATTGTGTACCTAACCAGGTGAGCGCACCGCTTATGATAAAGTAGAGACCTCAAAGTGCGATGCCACAAGAGGGTACAGACTCGGAGGATACCGACAATTTAATCACGCATGGTAATTGAAAGGGACCTCATAAGAAATTCATCGACCTAAAGATAATTAAATATTAAAAAATAATCCATACATACCTATATGTTCCTAAACTGAATATGTCGAATAATGAATTAGTCATATAAGTATGTATACATGCAAATGTATGATAGAAAAGTAACGATTCAAAGTTGACAAGTCATTCACCTGAAACAGTACGCCATGTAGTGCGCAAGTGAAGGCTTATGTGAATTGTCAGACACATTGTAACCGAAAGCGTCTGACCAAATTTACTGAATACGATTAAGTTAGTAGTAGAATTCACTTTCCTGAAAGAGCAAGAGATGAGGTACCCAGAAAATAAAAATCCATTCACTTGCTTTGGATGGGTTTTGAATTCGTTTGAATAGCGTATCTGTCACTGGAATTGCAGATTGCCGCCGATTGCTTTTTAACCGAATTTTACTCGCTATTATTTTTTTCACTGACTTATAAGCCACAAAAGTCTTCACATTCTCTACAACTAAAATAGCAAAAGGAATCTAGTAGCCTTGCTTATGATTTTTCTTAATCTATCAATAATTTATAAATTTTAAAAATCATATGAAATATGGCAGCCTAACCTGAAAAAAATTGGTCTCATTCAAAAAGAGGTAAACCGATTCAATATGGCTTTGCTTGAAATGGACAATGTAGTACATTGCATATTCAAAACCATTCGAGAAACTGACCGATTCACATAGTCGCAAACCAATTCAGTTTAAAAAATCTCAATCTGCAAATAACAGATACGCAATTCACGGAGTCGCCTTTTCAATGGGTTCTTTTTTCCTGGGTAGTCGGTAACTGAGAGTGTCAGCAGAGGGAACTTACATAATGGCCGCTCGCGTAACTCAACATTCAATAGAGTAGGCGAAAGTTGCCTAAGACGAGCCCCCTCCTAAGACGGGACACCCTTAATATTTTTGTACGACACATTATGGTAATCACTTACGCATGCGAATACGTGTTCAGCAAAATTCTAGTTAATTAGAAATTGTTCTTTCCTGCACTGGGTGTAAATTAACAAAAAGAGAAAGAAAAAATTATTTTCGTACGTTAGAGAACGCACTTTCACCTGTTTTAGAAGTTGTGATTTAATAACGTCTAATTGTCACGTACGTTAAAAATAACCCTTTTATTTCATATATATAATTCCCGGTAAAAGCTGCCTAAACTTCCGAGGTTATAATAAATAGAAATTTTGAGTAATTCGAATTTCCGTGGGGGGGGGGGGGGCGGCCCCTCCCCTAAACTGAAGGAAGGGCGAGAGACTCGTCTTTCCTGTAATTTTATTTGATTGTGGGTTGGTACCCTTACTCCCGAACTATGAGTTGTCGTCCCTGAAAATCTTACTTAAATAAGACAAAGTGACGGGCGAAGCCAAGAAAATTGTACCAACTGTTCTACCTCATTTAAAATTTTATATTTTGATTTCCTTATTCGTCTTCACACCATTTGAAATCCTTGAAAACTAACAATGAAAAATACAATTGAAACGATACATTGCTTACCGTTGTGTTTGGTCTCAAGTCTACCGCTTGAGAGTAGAAAAGCGATAGAAGGGGAACAAATGTACCATTCGTTGATTTTCCCGTCTCGGGCGGGCAAGATTTAAAAATTTTGCGTTAATTATTTGTCAATAATTAACTCTAGTCTTCTGAGTTCGCGATTATGCACAGATCACACGCGAGTACTCCTGAATTCTCTTTTATGAGAAATAGACAGGGTGTCTATTTTCCATGAAAGTGAATTATAGTCTTTACGACGAGATCACTCCTTTTCGTTTTGAGATTCGAAAAGGGGTGATTCCTTCTGGACTAATCTCAATTTTGTTTTTACACAGGCCGGATAGGACGCGACGAACTATGACACTCCCGTTACGGGCCTGCCTCCCGCCGGACGCAGTTTTGATTTAAGTTTTACGTCTGGATTGAAGAAATATAATTTTCCCGGTCAATCCATCGATCCCGGCAATTCGCCTGTCTTGTACCGAAAATATGAACAATTTTCGTTGACCGGGAAAGAAGCTTATGGCTTATGGGCTAGATTTCCCAATGACAGAAAATTACTTCGATTATCTTAATCCCGACTCGGACGGACAAAAGTCTGGGTAGTTGCGGCTCGTGCCAGGTTGCCCAAGTTACTGCGATTCTGATTTCTGTCCGATGCACCTCGACAGTTCATAGTTGGGGTGATGGAAAAATATTAGCAGAGTTGCGGAATTTTTGTTGGGAAGGAAGGGATTTTTGCTGATTGGAAAAATGTGGATAGAGGGGGAAGAAAAATTCCTGGTGACTTGAAGCGGCGTTTGCAAGTTTGTGTTGCCAGGCAGCTAAATTTCTAAACGTGGACCTTTCGCACCTGCGAGACAGGAACCTCTTCAGGATTTGCGGGTTCAGGAATTTTCACTATTCTTTATACTTATGATTTTTAAAATAATTTCAATTCGCACTGCTGTTAATGCGGGTCGAAATTTTTAACTTAGATTTTATTCTAAACGTGTATTATTTCCGACCCCATGTATACAGGTAAACAAAAAATACATGCATGTGTGCATATATATATTTTTCATAGGAAATAGAGAGCTTTAGCTTTTATTTTGGCTGACCGAGCACGTGGCAATGTTATTGTGCGTTCACGTGTTCAGGCATGCTGTCAGTACCGCAGTCAAGTCGATCAGCGAAGAGCATACGGGAGGAGCGAGATGGATCTATGTAAGGAAAGTGTAGAGAGAGAAGGAGGGAGAGAGTAGAGCGGTCGAAGCATCGCATACAGCCCGGTCATTCGCGAGAAAGAGACGGCGACATACGCGGCCTGTGCAAGAGAGAAATCGAGCATAGTGTTCGAAGTGCATATCCATGTGTGCATGCATGCCGCTGCGGTCTGTCGTTAGCGGTTCATCGTTTCTCCCTTCGTTCGTCTTTTCGTACTTGTAATCATGGGGGTAGCTCATTTAGCTACCCCGTTCCTAAGCCTATACATATCTTAAAGAGGGAGGGGTCATTGGTCCTGAAGGGCAATAGCTTTTTAGTCCTCAAATCTTTCCCAAAGGGAAAGAGAGCTAATATATATTTCAAATTATATTTCTTAATTCCCGAGGTCAGCTCGCAGACTAATTCCTCGAGAGCTTGGAATGCTGCGTCAGCATGATACAAAAGCTCTCAGGTTACGAATATGTAGCTAT
>CAKNXH010060060.1:134549-175131 GCA_932178445.1 Andricus quercusramuli | reverse complement strand
AATTCTACATAATTGAAGAGAATTCTTCTGAATTAACGAGATATTTTTACAGGTTTCCAGAGGATTATGATAAATGCAAGGAGATTCAAGAGAATTTCGCTGAATTCAAAACAATTCTGCTAAAATCAAAGGAATTTTACAAAGTTAGAGAGAATTTAGCTGTTTCTAAGACAATTCTGCTAAACCCAAGAGAATTCACGAGAATTCCACTGAGTACTCGAAAATTCTACAAATTTCAAGGGAATTTACAGAATTCATGAGAATGTTGTCGAATTTTGCTGATTGTGGAAACTATCTTTTTCCATTTTTGTATCTCGTTGACGTGTGAAGTTGCACCAGAGTCACAACCTACTGCAAAAGCGATCCGAGGAGAAATTATATAAAATGAACTTGCTTATGCACACACTCTTGTCGATGGCACATGGACTGTCGACCTTCTAACGCGTGCTTCTGATTGGTTAATCTTTAATTGTTAATAACTCGGTAATTATTAACTTTAGAACAATTTTTTTATAATTATTTTCGACGCCATTTTTTGTTAGAATGCAAAAATACAAATATGTTTTTTGAGTACTGGGACATCCTGTATATGTAATGTTCTTTGTTGAAAATTCATCTGGTTGGTTGAAAATTTAACATTTTTGTTAAAAATGTATTTGGCTGAGAATGTTTTTTGTATGTGTCTAACCATTCTATTTCAAGTTTTAGTTGAAGATTCAATTATTTCGTTAAAAATTCGTCTTCTTTGGTATAAAAGTGATCTCGTTGGTTGACACTTCATCTTTTCAGTTAAAAATTCATTTCTTTGGTTGAAAACCTAATTATTTTGTTGAAAATTCGTTTTGATTTTCGTTAAAAGTTTATTTTTCGAACCGAATATTGAACTATTCTATTTTTCGTGGAAAATTCGTCCCTTTTTTGTTTGAAAATTCACCTGCTTAGCTAAAAGGTGAATTTAATTGATCATTTAATTATTTTGTTGGAAATTCAACTTTTTTTGTTGGAAATTTATCTTTTAGGTTGAAAATTCAAATATTTGCTTAAAAATTAATCTATTTTCTTGAAAATGCAATATTTTTACTTCAAGTGTGAGGAATTTGAAGCGTTTCAAAATGAATTTAATATATTGTAAGGTTTTCGAACTTTTTTGATATTCATGAAACTTTCCATGTTCCAGTGAAACATTTCATTGGCTGTAACACATGAATTACACATAAAAAAAAATTATAAGAGTTTCAAAAAAAAAATCAACGCTCTCATTTCCACTATTTACAATTGAAAAATTTCCAATTACATATCTATAAAATTGATTAAATTGCAATTTTAAATAATCTAAATTGAGTAGTTTGTGATTTTGAAAATTAAACTATACCAAAAATGGCATTCAAAATTGAATAACTTTCTATTATTGACATTAAATATTTTTAATTGAATCTTGAATAGGAAATTTTTGAAATCAAAGAATTTTCCATTGCAAATCATCAAAATAGAAGAATTTTTAATTGTCCAGTTTAAGAGTTTCCAATTGTAATTCCTAAAAATTGTAGAAATTTGAATTTTAAATCTTTGAAAGTAAAGTGTTTTTAATATTGAAAATTTGGAATTGAAAATTATGCAAGTTTTCAGTTTTACAATTGGAACTTCTGTAATTTTCACAACTTACATAAAAAAAATGTCTTGAATTTGGATGACCTAGAAGAGAAAACTTGACTTTCAACCATCAAAATCATCCCAATTTAAAAATCTTCATTCATATATATTCAAAATTGAACAGTCTTGAATTATAACGTTTGATTGACAAGTCTTAAGAATTTTTATTAATTTATCTTTAAAATTGGAGAGTTTTCAATTTAAGAATTTTTATTCAAAAAATTTTAACTTGATGAGTTACAATTATTGTAACCCTTTAAAATGTAGAACTTTGAAGAATATAGTAGTAGACTTTTCAATTAAAAATAATTAACTTTTTTTTTGAGATTCATATTCTCGAGTTAAAAATTCTACTGTTTTATAGAAAATTCGTTTTTTAAATTGAAATTTTATTATTTCGATTTCAATTTGTTAAAAATTAAACAGGGTTTTTTTTTTAAATTTAAGAATCTTGAACTTAAATGAGTTTACATTAGGCTTCCGTTTTCGGTACCGATCGTGAGAGAACTCTTTTGTGTCAAGTGTTGCGTTTTTTGGCTTTGGTGAAGGGAATCAGCGTGTGTGGGTGCAGAAAGGGCAGTGAGTGCGGAGAGCAGGGGTAAAGGAAGAAGGGTGAGTGAAGGCAAGTGTGCAAAGGGTGGAAATAAGTTGTGAGAAGGGAAAGTTGAAACGTGCAAATTTTGTTTTGAGGTTAGGTATAGAAGGTGGTTGTCGGGAAGGGGGGCAAGAGGTAGGCAGGTGAAGAGAGGGTAGCGTCGTGGAACAGTGGGTAAGGTTGGATACTGGGATGCCGACGGTAAGAAGCCCGCAAACGGGCGCCAGAGGGCAGGGAGAGGAAGAAGCAAGAGCGGACGAGGTTTTGAGCGTGGTTAGTGGGGAGAAGGGAGAATTTGACAGTAGCGATGACGAGACGTTCGAGACACCGAGCAGGGAGAGAAGGGGTTCAGGCACGAGCCAGAAACGCGGGAGACCATCAAACCTACAGCGCCTCAACAGGCTAGGTAGAGCGGGCTCGAATAGGAGTCTGGATGAATGGCACAAAAAGGGGAACGTGACTAGCAGTGAAGGGGAAGATAAAAGGAAGAGAGAGGAAGGGGAAGATGATCCGGAAAGGGACAAGGATAACAAGAAAATGAAAAGTAAACGAAAAACACCAGACAGAGATTGGGGGGATGGGGGGATGTTTGAGAAGCTAGCGGCCCTCATAAAAGGGTTTAGAGAGGAAACAAGGAAGAGTCTGGAAGATATGAATAGGCAGGGGAAAGAAGTTAGGGGGGAAGTGAGAAAAGTAAGAGAAAAGTGGGAAGAGTGGGATAAACTCTGGAAAGAGGAGAAAGACAAGGTATGGGGTAAACTAGAGGCCATAGAGAATAGACAGAGAGAGATTGACGAACAGACAAATAGGGAGATAAAACAACTGGAAGAACGGTAAGCAAATTAGAAGTTAGGAATGAGCATATGGGGAAGGGAACAGAAAGTGCGGAAAAAGTAGAAGGGAGTGATAACGTGCAAAATGACAATGAAAGAATGAAGAAGAGACTGAGTGAGATCGAAAGAAGATTGGAAGGGGAAGAAAGGGCGAAGAGAAAAAATAACATAGTAGTCAAGGGATTGAAAATAGAGAGTGAAACAGGGGAAATTGAAATCAAAAATCTGCTGAGAGATATTGGAATTCGGGTAAGGGTAGAAGGAGTTAAGAGATTAGGAATGACGAAGGAAGGAAAAGAAGGAATGTTTGTAGTAAAAGTAGGGAGTGAGGAGGAGAAAAAGAAAATTATGGAGAACAAAAAATTATTGAAAGGAAGAAGGGAGAGAATTGAAGAGGATTTGACTTGGAGGGAGAGGAAAAGGAGATGGCAAATAGAACAGAGAGCATGGATAGAGAGGAAAAAGGGATGCATGGTATGGATAGGGCGAGATAGACTATGGATAAATGGGGAGGAGTGGGTCTGGGACGAGGAAGTAGAAGAAATAAGGAAAAAGGGAAAAAGGATTGAGAAAGATAGAAGAAAGGAAGATTCAAAAGAGGCTAGAGAGCAAACAGGGGGGTTTCCAAAAAGCAAGGCGGAAGAAAAGTAAGGAGGATAGAGGAGGGAAGGGAGGAGAAAAAAGTGAAAATAGCTTTCTGGAATGTGTCAGGCTTGAAGAACAAGAATGAAGGTTTCTGGCGGGAGTTAGAAAAGTGGGACGTGATTATGATGAGTGAAACCTGGGCGGATGAGAAGGATTGGAAGGGGATGAAAAGGTTGTTACCTAAAGGGTATGTGTGGACAATGCAAGAGGCAAGGAAGGAACACGTTAAAGGTAGAGGAATGGGCGGCATGGTATCAGGGGTGAGAAAAGAATGGGCAGTAAAAGGTAAAATAGAGCAGGACAGAGAAGAAAAGGAGGGAACAATGGTAAGAAGGATTATAATAGGGAAAGTCAAAATAGCGGTGGTTTGTGTATATAGAAGAAGAGGGGAAGAGGAAGGTTGGAGAGTAATAAGGAGGTGGATGGAGGAAAAGAAGGAAGAATTGGTTTTGATAGGAGGTGACTTAAATGCCTGGACTGGCGAGCAAGGGGGAGGGATTTGGGATGAAGAAAAGGAGGCATATATGAGGAGCTCCAAACATAGGGAGATAGACCGGGAGGGGAGGAAGTTACTAGACATAATAGGAGAAACCGGATGGTTTATATGTAATGGCAACATGAAAGGAGATGAGAAAGGAGAGATTACATTTATAGGTAAGGGAGAAAAAATCATAGACTACATCTTGGCAGAAGAAAGAATGAGTAATATGATATGCAGTATGAATGTAGGGAATGAGATAGGGTCAGAACACTTCCCAGTAATAGCTACACTGAAAGGTGGCGTCCATAAGCGTGGCAGAGGGAGAAAGGAAAGAGGGGGGGAAAGGGACACGAAAATGGGAGTCTGGGGGGTAGATAAATTAAAAGTGTTTGAACAGAAGATGGAAAAGGAGAATATTAGATATGAAAAGGAGGAGGGGGTAGACTCGTTAATTAAAAGGTTGAAAGGGTCGATTGAGAAGGTGAAGAATGAGATAGGTACAAAAGAAGGAAGAGAAGAGGGAAAGAGAGGATGGTGGGACGAGGAATGCAGGGAGAGTAAGGAGAGAATGAAAGAGTCTGTAAAAAAGTGGAGGAAAGGAGAAATAGAGAAGGCGGAGTACAACAGGAGAAAAAGAGAACATGAGAAGATGCTGGAAGGGAAAAAGCAAAGGGGAAAGGAGAAATACAAGGAAGAAGTAGAAAAAGCAATCAAAGAAGGTAGGGTCTGGGATGTGATAAACAGGGAAAGAGGAGGAAGGAAGGGCGTGAATGAAGAAATAGAAATGGAGGAATGGACGGATTATTTTAAGGGTCTGTTAGGGGGAGAACAAAATAAGATCAAAGGGGAAAATAGAAAGACAGTCCAGGGAGAAACGGAGGAAGCGAACGAAATAACAAGAGAAGAAGTAAATGAGGCGATAGATAGACTGAAAAGAAACAAGGCCACAGGAGAGGATGGTATGGAGAACGAAGCGATAAAGTATGGAGGAGAAGGGATTAGGGAAGTGATGTGGAGGATATGCAACAAGGTCTGGAAAGGAGAAGGGTGGCCGGAGGAGTGGATGACAGGGCTGGTAGTACCGCTTGTTAAGAAAGGGGAGGGTAAGAAGGTAGAAGAGTACAGAGGGATCACTCTCATGCAAGGGGGCTATAAAATATACACAGAAATTCTAAGAAAAAGGTTAGAGAATCAGATAGAAGAGAAGCAAAGTATCCCACACAACCAGACGGGATTTAGAAAAGGGATGGGGACAATAGACAACATTTACGTACTCAACTACTTGGTTAACAGAAACTTAGGGAGAAAAAGAGGGAAATTAGTCGCTTTGTTTGTAGATTTCAAAGCAGCTTTTGACTCAGTGAATAGAAAAGTGCTATGGCAGGCAATGAAAGAGAGGGGAATAGAAGAAGGGCTGGTGGAGAGGATAAAGGAAATTTTTACTGAAACCAGGATTAGGGTGAAGATACGCGGGGAAAAAGGGGAGGTTTTCTGGACAGGAAGAGGTCTAAGGCAAGGGTGCCCGTTTAGTCCACTACTTTTTAATTTGCTGCTGGCAGACCTAGAGGAGAAGCTAAAGGAGAAAGGGAAAGGGGGGACGATCCTGGGTAATAGCAAACTATACTCCCTAGCATACGCGGACGACGTAGTTCTAATAGCAGACGATGAGAAGGGGATGAACCTAATGATAAGAATTTTCGAAGAATACGTGGGAACAAAAGAACTGACGGTGAACGTAGGGAAGACCAAGGTGATGTGCTTCAGAAATAAAAAGACCAAAATAGGTTACGTTTGGAAGATGAACGGACAAACAGTGGAAATTGTGGAGGAGTTCTGTTACCTAGGTTTTTGGTTTGAGTCAGGAGGGGGAAACGATTTGCAGGTGAGGAAAAGAATCGAAAGTGCGAGTAAAGTAATGGGCCAAGTATGGGGTATAGGAAAGAGAAGGTTCAAGGACGATTGGAGAATGAGGGTTTGGTTGTTTGATGCGTTGGTTTGGGCGGTGTTGTGTTATGGAGTGGAGGTTTGGGGATGGAAGGAACATAGGAAAGTGGAAAGCATACATGAGAGATTTCTGAGATGGGTAATGGGGGTCAGTTGGAGTTGTCCAGGATACATGATAAGGGAAGAACTAGGAAGGGAAAAAATGGTAACTAGACAAATTAAGAGAGCCTGGAGGTTTGAAGAGAAACTGAAAAGGGGGGAGGGGAGCAGGATAGCACAAGTATGCTTGGACGAAGTTCGGAACAAGGAGACGAGAGGAAATTTGGGAAACTCGAAATGGGAGGAAGAAAGGACAAAAATGAGGAATGTTTGTGATATGCAGGAAGGGGTTCTGGATTGGCAGAACATAGAATTAGAGCTATTAGTAAGACAAGGAGAAGAGAGATGGAGAAAGATTATGGATTCGAAGTACAATAGATGGTATATGATGGTCAAAGGGTTGACGGAACCAGAATATTTGCAAAAGATGAAAAAGGAAGACAAATGGAATAGGGTGGTACGGTTTAGAATGGGGGAAGGAGTGAGATCTTGTAGATATTGGATGGATGAAGAGGATAATTTGTGCAGAGTATGTGGATACGAGGTGGAGTCATGGGCACATGTGTTAGAGAGGTGTACAGGAGAGGAAGATGGACAGTTGAGTGTGGATGAGTGTGTGAGATGGATCTTGGATGGTAATGGACAGGGAGTGATGTGGATGAAAAAGCTGGAAGAAATAAGAGAAAGTAAGGGAACAGGGCAGAGCCAAACGGGTAATCCTCTGTGAAGGAAAGTCACTAGAAAAATGGTAAATTTTAAATCGTTGAAAATGCAATTGATGGTAAGAGAAAACGGAAGCCCTGGAAGGTCGCTCATACTTAGATTTGTAGAAAGTTAAGAATAATAGTATTAATATGACTGTTATCATGTAAGGCGAAGATTTAGAATATAAGCAGCGAATAAGTTAGACTAAGGATGAAATGTAAAGATATGTACAGGGAGCGGAGGCCCTCAAACCCGTAAAAGGGAGAGATTAAATATACATACATACAAATGAGTTTACATTAAAATTTCGAAAACGCAATGATTTCAAACCGTTAAAAATGGAATATTTATAGATTTAAATTTTGAAAATTGGATGTTTTAAAATTCCAAGGAATTGAGATCTACTTATACATAATTAGAATTGTTGGAAATTGAACAGTTTTTGTTTGAATTAAAGAATCTTGACAATAAATTAATTTAAATTGAAATTTCGAAAATGCGACCTTAAAAAATGTTAAGAAGAATTTCGAAATGTTCAAAATTGAATCATATAAAATTCAAAGGAATTGAAATTGTACAATCGCTTCAGAATATATATTTCTCTGGTAGAATGCCTTTTTTGTTGAAAATGCAAGTATTTTGTTTAAATATCATCTTTTTTTTGGTACAGAATTAATCTTTTTTATGGAAAATAATTTTCTTGATTGCAAATTCATTTTTTTTTTGGTCGAAAATTCAAATTTTACTTTCAAATCTTCGTTGTTTTAGTTGAATACTCATCAGCCTGGTTGAAAATGCCATTGCTTTTTTTTTTTAACTGAATATTCAACTATTCCATTTTTAGCTGAAAGTTGATCTTCTTTCAGTTGAAAATTCAACTATGTTGTTAAAAATTCATGTTATAAACTTTAATTTCTAAGTAACAAGTGAAATGTTCAAGAATTTGTCTTACTTGAAGGAACTGAACTGAAATTTTACCAATTGAAAGGCAACACCGCAGAAGGGCGTAAGTGCCAAATTTCGGAAATGCGTTTTATTGGCCTAAAATAATGTTTTTCACCTATCTCATATTTCTGTAAAAGATCATGGTCCGGTTCTATTCAGGAGTGGGTCAAAACCCATGTTTGGTATTTTTGTTTATAAAGTAATTTAATATTTTTGCCTGTTCTTTCCACAATTTAATAGAGCTAAGTTATAGCTCGAAAGCATTTTTTGCTTTTTAATTTCTTCAAAAAATAAAAAAGTTATGCAACTCTTTGTGTGTCCACATTTTCATTTTTGGGGACGCCCCGCACCATTAATAATTGATTTTCTCGGATGTGACTGCTTCTTTTAGGATGTTAGTTTCGCGGTTTGATAGAGTAAAGTAATAGCTCGAAAGTACTCTCTTGTTTTTTCCCTAAATGCAAAAATAAAACAGTTACGCAACTTTTTAGGTACAAAATTTGAATTTTTAGGATGCGATGATATTTTACAAGTGTTTTCTCGCACATGGTTATTTTGTTTGGAGCCCTCTTTTCGCGATTCAATAGACATAGCCAATAGCTCGAAGGCACTTTATTGTGTTTTTTTTATTTCAAATATAAAATAGTTACGTTACTTTTTATGAGTGAAAATTGAAGTTTTTTGGATACATGTCGTCCCTTTGACAAAGGTTTTCTCGGAGATGATTGCTCCTTTCAAAATTTTCGTTACACGGTTCGATGAAGCCTAGCAGTACCTCGAACAGTTTTAGCGTTTATTTGTTTAAAACTAATTCCGCGAAAGGTAAACAGTTTTTTGCTGCTCCTG
The DNA here is from genome assembly GCA_932178445.1 of Andricus quercusramuli. Lineage (NCBI taxonomy): Eukaryota > Metazoa > Arthropoda > Insecta > Hymenoptera > Cynipidae > Andricus > Andricus quercusramuli. The sequence continues at coordinate 166,388 of CAKNXH010060060.1, read as the reverse complement.
AAAATTTCAGGTTTTGGCATTTACGCCCTTCTGCGGTGTTGCCCTTCAATTAAAATTTTTTTTTTGAAATTTATGTTTTTGGGTGAGCAATCAATAAACTGGTTAGAAATCGTCTGCTTTGTAGAAAAGTCAACAATTTTTTGGAAAAGTCAATTTTTTTTTGTAGTTGAAAATTGGAATTTTACTCCTGTTCATTATTTTCTCCAATTTAAAATGTAAGTATAACCTAAAATATTTATTTTTTAACTTATTTTTCACTCTTCGGATTCCTCTGGTTTCGTTCTAACAGTCGAATCGCAGACTCGTTCCTCTGGAGCTCGGAATGCGGCGTAGGCATTGCGATAATGAGCTCTCGGGTTACGAGCGAACAAAGCAAGACTTTGTAATCTAACTAGAGTCTGAATTGATATGGCTTGAAACAATATTTCAAACTGCATCAACTCAACTATAAGTAATTATAAGTAATATGAATATTCATGCATTCATTTTAAAAAGCTTGAAAATTCATCGTTTTGGTTGAAACTGAACTAATTATATATATTTTTGGGAAAATAAATTGATCTGTAAAAGAAATTGAGCAATTTCGTCGAAAAATCCTTGGCTCCAGGTGGAAATTTATTTCATAACTGTAAATCTAAGTAGTCAACTTGGACATTCATCATTCCCGCTAGAAAGACAATCTTTTCATTCGAAAACCATACTGAAAAAATGAATTGAACTACATCATTGATTGAAAATTGATTTTTCTGTTTGAAAGTTGAAGCTGTTCTCGCGATGATCAGTATTCTTGGTTAAATATTAATTTTTCTAACAGAAAACAGAACCTTTTGACTTTCGAGTGAAAATTCGTTAAGAATTTCACTGCAGTGTTGAAAATCCATGTGTTTGTTCAAAATTGTTTTTTTTTTGTTTGTTAAAAACTAGGTTCTCAACTGGAAATTTCAATGTATGGTTAAAAATCAACTTTTCAATTAAAAATTCATATTTTCGTGTTGAAAAGTCAACTGTATTGTAGAAAATTTGAAATTTAATATTGTAGATTAAAGGAAGAGTACAGAAGATATTAACCGATAAAAAAAAATTGTTTCTTTACTTGTTTTGGATGTCGACCCACAAATTGTTATCCCTCAGCTCAAACGATTCGATTAATTTTAGCATTTTTACTTCGCTCTACTGAAGAGTGTAGTTTTAAGCTAAAATTGAAAGTATTAATTATAGTAAGGAAGAAATGACAAATCTGGAAGAGAAATATTTATGAGAACGATGTTAAACATATAAGAATTCTGTGTTTAACTAATTTCATTATTTTTTTTTCTCGGACCTTTTTATATCACCATGAATGGATTTCTAACGACCTAAGTATATCAATTTAAAAGAAAAATCTTTAACGGTAGAAATCATTGAAAAATCATTGAAAATAATTTAAAAATATAACATTTCATTTTGAAAAAAAATTGTTTTTTCTTTTCGATATACAAAATAAATGTTTAATTTTTTTTCTATTTTCCCCTTTTCCGTGAGAAAATCACCCTATCTTAATTCAAGTACGTTTTCGTAGCTTCCTCGTGAACTACCCGGCGTGGTCTCCTGCCCCAGAGCGAGAGTACATGGTTATTCCGGACGAACCGGAACTCGGCTGGGGTGTTTGGCCAATGGACCTCCCCTCGGAAACAGGATTAAGGAGGCCGTACACGAGGGCCAAGTGGGTCCAAGAATACACTTGGGAGGAAGACGAGTCCCGGTATTTGACTCGGGGATACTGGGCCCTGGTGAGAACACCTTCCCTCATTTTTTTTCTTTTCTCTTTTATGGAAATTAACTTGCGCGATGGTTGATTCCCCTATCCCCCCTATATATGTATTCTTTCCTTTTTTTCTTTAGATGAATCGGTTCCATCCGTACACAGTAGGATGGCAGGAGAGGACGAGGTTGGTTCTCTGGCAGGGGTGCTCATTTTTTGAGCAAAAAAAAAAAATATGTAAAGGAGAAAGGAGAAACGAAAGAATGGAAATGACCTCCATCCCCTTCTTTTTCAGCCTCTATTCAGAACTGCCGCTCCTGCCCCCGGCGCTTGCCGATCGGAGGTATAAGCTGGTCTGGATCCAGCGACACGACCGTACCGATGGTCAGGTTCGGAGAGTAACGGCGTGCTGGACCATCGTAAGTTTAATATTACGCAGTATTTGTGCTTCAAAAGGCCCAAGTGTCCTTGTACGGGTATTATTGTTTAACCGACCCCCCCCCCCCCTTTCTTTCCCTTTTTTTTATAGCGACTTTCCCAGGAGTGACCCGGTGCTGGGTACCGGTCGGAGAGCTGGGGCACCTCCTTCCTTAAGGGGAGCAGAGCGCGAAGAGCGCTGGATCCTTTTTAAAAAGATCCGATATTTTGAAATGGGTGAAAATCTACTAAAATCAGCGGAAATCTCCTAAGGTATTCCGAAATCACGAGCAGTCAGTGTAGTTAGTGCATTAAGCGTCCCACTCTTGCTTCGCCGCTACGGGATAGCAGTGAGCACACTATAGCACGGCCCTCTACAGTTTATGTGCGCCGCGAGTGTGCGCGTTGCAACGCGTTGTATGACTTGGAACTTTACTTTTTTCCCCCCCTTATTTAGAAGTTTTTGAAAATTAAAAATTCCAAACTTCGTGAGTCATGAAATAAATGTTCTTCCTAACAAGCATAATTACAACATGTTTCCTTGGTTCGAACTCAGGAAATTTCAGGTTCGACAGATTCAAATTTTTCCAAAATATTTATGAGTCAATAAAAAAGAAACATGTTCTTCGCATGCTTTCAAAGAATTATAAATTGAGCAATATTTTTTTTTGTAATTTATAATTTGTTATTATTCTTAACTGATAATAGCTAGTAATTAACTGTAACTAGTAACTAATTGACCAGTAATAAAATCTGTACATATTGAAAATTCGCCGTAATTTTTGAACCAATAGCAGTATGGCCGTTTCATTCCAGGAGAAAAATTCCCGATCCTTTGAAATCTTCTGAAATGTTTTCTTGAAATTAATTATTCAGTTGAAAAAAAAAATAATTTTCAGTTTTCTTAGAGTTTTTAATAATTTGTTTTAGTCCTTTTAAAGCCTTTTATAATGCTCAAAAAGCTTATAAATTTTTTGTTTGAATACATGAAGAATCTACATTTGTTTTAATCATCTCAAGTTTTGCATTATGTTTCAATCATCTTATTTTTCGAGAAAGGTATCTGGACTATTATTGCGTTAATTAGGTAAATAATAATAAATATATTTTTTCATAATTATACGATCTATTATTTTTATAAAAGTAATGCTAGTTGTCAAATTTTGAGGACAGAAAGTTTGACTTTCCCAGAATATTTATGGAGCGTATTTTACTCTGATTCAAATGACATTCTTGGTTTCAAGGGTAGTTTTCAGGATTCCGTGGATGATTTTCAACAAGCCCCTATAATTTCCCGTAACATTGCACCAAACCATGACAAATTATTCCAAAGACCCAAAAACTGATTTTTTTTCATTCATTTTACATGGGAACTTCAAAAGTCAAAATCGACTACTGTTGGCATGAAAATAAAAAAGGTACGGAATTTACTTTTTTTTTGGGGATTTCTCGGTTCTGGGGCCCTTTCCTTCTTTTTCTCCCCCTCGATTAGTTCCCGGGTGAATTTGTTAAAACAAGAGTGAATCAGAGAACGAGAACTTTTTTTAAAATAATTTGTGCTTAGAACGCACGCAAACACACACACACACAAATATACATATCTTTACTCTCCTAAGCTGATTGTAGCGTTTGTGTAGGGAGTTGAATGGTGGGTCTTGTTGTCGCTGATCTGGTGTGCGGCGATGTTGCAGCTGCGTTTCTGGGTAGTACAACGGCTGGTTTTTCACAAGCAGAGTTGCTCATGCTTGCTGACGGACCTAGGATTGTTGGAGGCGGCTCCACTCTAAGGTAAGTTTCTCTGGAGCTCTCCAGAGTTCGTCCAGGATCATCGTTGGTCTGGCCATTGTCGGAGTTCTTCATAGAATTGCTATGGCTGCGATGACACTCCGTTTTGGCTGTAGTTCTGATGTGGTGACAGAAACAGTAAGAGCATAAACACAGCGAGTAGAACCAGGCCGACGTAAGAGCCTTGAATCAGCGTCAGGTGTTTGACCTTCACCTGACGCTGTATACTCGTTTCATAAATCTGTCGCTCTATTTCGTCCAAGGATTTGTCCCTTGCAGAGAAGGCCTCGTCCTTAACAGAGGTATCTCCTATAAAGGAATTTCTTTCTCGTTCCTCGGGCGCGAGTGCCCTATGTTCCTTTGGAGGTGGTGACAATTCCGTTAGGTTAAGATGTACGAGGGGCTCGTAGATCACCTCTATGGGTCCGGCTTTGCTTGCTGATCCATAGAATGTCCTATCGTACCTTTTCAGTTGACATCCAGGTGTGACCTGGATTATGCCGATCCTACCCAAATCGATCAGAATTTGGGGTTAATCCGGGCATCTTAGTTCGACGGAGAGGGGCCTAACTAGAGAATAGAGCTATCCGCTTAGAGAGTCGATAGGAATCCATTCCGATTCCGCATCGTAGGTCACCCGGATGTCGCATCTACGGAATGTTGCTGTTGAAGGATTCAGCAGCAGCTCGCTCTCGCACGATGGATACCTCATGCTCTCGTTCACAGGTAAGTTGTTGTTGCAGACAATATAATAGGAAGTCCTTTTACATGATTTTACATGTTGACGGTTCAGGAAGACATGCGTCCTCTGGGATTCTCCAACGGCAATGTGAGAAAATTTCGGTAGGACGTAAGCGCTTCCTGAATTTTTTGTCAATTTCGATTGGAACACTGGTACCGGATGCAACTGGTACATCAGGTAGTTGGTGTGTTCCAGTAGTGGGACGTCCACGGGTATACTTAGGATTTCTTTTTTTGTAGATTGCCGTGATAGTGACGATCCTGGATAGTTCTTCAAGATCCACCCGTGGTCCCGGGATTGGAAATTCGATTCCGGAATGATGTTCCTGGATATCCCGATAAACTGGTTCCAGCTGTTCGGATGTAAAAGGGAAAGATGCACTGCCTTGAGCACGTGAGTCAGTACGTTAACATGCTTCAGCTCTGCGACTATCCTCGTAAGGTTTTTTAGTTTTAATTTATTTCGGGACATTTCGGCTTCGTGCCGAGCGATTCTGTCTTTATTATTTTTCCGAGCCTGATTGAGTTCTGCGATCTCAGCTTCGATGGCTTCGACGTCGCTGTATGTCATAAGGCCAGCTATAGGTCCAATAAGTCCTCCTAGAAGTCCTAGTAATGGTGGAGCTCGTTGGCTTCTCATCCCTACGGGTAGGCTTGGAAGAATGGTCTTATTGGTACGTTCCTCCATTTCGGCTGCATGTCTGGACACTTCCTTCCTCAGACTTTCGGCTACCAGGAACTTGGCGTCGAGACCATAGTCGGTGATTGTCTGCAGGCAGGATAGGCCGAATCCTGGCATGCACAGGTCGGACACGCTTGAATCGTTGTTCGTATGTATCCGAAGGCCCTAGGATTTTCTGCAGGTCCAAAAACACGGTGATCCTCCAATTACTGAGGACTCATTTCATAGGTCCTAGGTATTCATAGTAAATTCCGGTGCTGGCCTTTAGATGAGTGTCCTTATACAGTGTCAGTTTGACGTTCTCAAAGGCGAAAATAGGAATCAGGAAAATCAATAGCTGGAAATGGAACAATTTTACCTAACAAGGCATTAGATTTTCTTTTTAAGGGCGAAAGGAAGCCCAAGACAGGATAAACCTCCCTTAATAAAGACGGAATTTATTAAATTGGATATATATATATATATATATATATATATATATATATATATATATACATATATACATACACATACACACATACATACACGTATGCAAATGTGCATATTTTTTTTCTTTTGTGGCTTATTGTCTTCGGATTCTTCCTTAAAAATCGTTCGAGATTAACAGCGAACGACCTTAAGTTTATCTCTATGTTTGGCGAACCGGTCACCACTCTCGGTTTCAAGGATAACGTTATTATTTTTAGTGAATCCGCCTATGGTGTAGGGACCGGTGGCTCTACTGTCAAATTTTCCGTCCATAACCTCCTTGAAAACGTAAGCTTGGTCCCCTACTTTTCCATTTAAAGGCCGAGCCTTACGATCGCAGTTTTCTTGGAAGTTATTTTCCCCTTTGTTAGATTTGCGGCTGAGATCATTTGGATTTCTGAAATTCTTACTATTAGGTCACGCAGATAGGAACCGTAAGTTTTAAGTTCTTCGCCTTGAGGGAAGGAACTCGGGGTTCTCGCCACTCGACCTTATACCAATTCATAGGGCGTGAAGTTAGTTGCTTCGTGCACTGACGTGTTGTAGGCGAACATGGCGAAAGGGAGCAATCGGCCCCAATCGTCATCATCGTTGGCATAATGCTTAATGTAATCCGTCAGGACTATATGACTCCTCTCCAGCGCCCCGTTGGTTTGGGGTCGGTAACCAGAGGTTGTTACTTGCTTCGCCTGATACAACCTCTCCAGGTGCTTCATGAGCTTGCCCACAAAGCTTCCTCCTCTACCAGTAAGAATGCTCCGAGGGGCACCGTACTAAGTAAATAGGGAGGTCGCGACCGCATGCGCACTGGTGGTAGTTTTGAGATCGGGTATAGGAACGGCTATGCAGTATTTACTCAAATTAACCTGCATCGTCAGGATGTGACGATTACCATTCGGCGTGGTGGGTAGTTTTCCTACCGTGTCTAGGAGAACTTTCTCAAAAGGTTGAGCCGGAGTGTCAGTGATGAACATGGGTTCGCGAGTTCTTGCTCTTACTAACTTCTGCTCCAGGCAGCTTCGGCAACTACGGATGAAATCGCTGATTTAATCTCGTAGTCCGGGCCAGGAATATCTTTCCGTGATACGACGGTACGTTTTGGTCACACCTTTGTGACCACCTATTAAACTACCGTGGTATTCGGCTATTATTTTTGGTCTTAATTCGAGTGGAAGTATCTCTACTCTCCCATGGCAGAGAGTGATAATAATGTTGCTTTTTTTGAAAACGGCTGATAATATTTCTGCCATTTTGGTTTGAGGCAACGCGCCTAATGCATCTCCGGAATTGGCCATTCGACAGGATGTTTGATTGTCCCGCTCTAGAGCGGTGCGGAAGTTGGTTAATCCTATCGTTACGTCCTTCCAGTCGGTGTCGTCTACGTGTCGCCTTTTTATTGTGACTGAGTAGGTGCGGTGTCGAACGTGGGGAGTAACCAGGACCTAACCCTTCTTGGGCCTGCATTCCCGTAGGTCTTGAATGTCAAGACGCTCGGTAGCGATGAGTAGCTTTGCAACAGGGTTCGTTGGTTCCTGTCCTCTGACCCTTACAGGAGAGGGGGATGAGAAGGGGAATGTTTTTTTTAGTCAAAGAATATTTAGAAGAGGTCACATACCGATTTTGAACGAAATTCAATTACTATAACTTACTAAGAAAAAATCCCAAAACGTGTTCAATTTGTGACGATTTTTCGAAACTTTGAACGCGATGTGCGACTCTAAGGAAGAACACGAGTGCCTAGCCATTGTTCAATTCCTTGAACACTTTCGACCATACTTATATGGTAGAGAATTCATACTTGTCTGCGACCACGAACCGGTTCATTGGATGAGTTATATCAACAACCCAGGGGCTAGACTGCTCCACTGGAGGCACAAGTTCCGAAACTACCAGTATGAGTTCGAGTACAAACAGGGGAAATTAAACAGAGGAGTCGAAGCATTATCGAGAAATCCTCATGACGGCCCTTCGACGGGTCCAGACAAACCCCAGCATCTCCATCCTCTTCCACGGCGATTGAGCCAACCGAAAACCCTACCAAAACGGAAACAAGGTAGGAAACTTCGAGAGTACTAGTCCTCACTCGAGGACTAGTTCGAATTCGAAGGCCGCAGCTGCAGGAGAAAACGAAGCAAACGGTTCCCAGGGGGGCTACTTTCAGGTCTACGAAGACAAAACCTATTATTTCTCAAGGGCCTGAGGCTGCTCCTGTACAGTTGCCCAAGAGACGAAAAAGACCAAAGAAAATCCCAGTTCCTGAGGAATCCAACGCAACCAATACGCTTCAAGAGGAAGTCCCACCTACCGAAATAGAGGAAAGTTCCATAGGGAAACGTTTGACAAGTGGAAGGCAAGCGAGAATTTTGCCGGACGCTGAAAGCGAATCCTCAACAGAGCCATCTTTGGACGACGAAGACCCTTCAGACGCGCCTGTGTTCCAAAAATCTCACAACGCATTACCAAATTTACTACCTCCACTCTTCGTTAAAAGGGATTATCCAGTCCCTAACAGTAACCCTCCCGGAGTCAGGACCCCCGGTTCGTGGTTCCCTGCCCTGCAAGATGCATTTGTGGACGTGTACGTCGATGGTGCATGCAGCTACAATGGGAATGAGGAACCAAAAGCTGGAATAGGTGTCTGGTTCGGCCGAAACAGCCACTTGAATGTTTCGCAGCGCAGTGAGGCCCGCCAGACTAACAATGCAGCTGAAATAGAAGCGGCCACGATAGTCGTTCAGAAGACCCATTGAGCCTTTGAGCCCTTGGAAGTCATTTGGGAACACGTCCCCGGACATCAGGGTATTATTGGTAACGAGACGGCCGACAAATTTGCCCGAGAAAGCATAGAGAACCCTACGAACATCGACGTAGCTGGATCGGATTTCCCTCCCGAATCAATACTAGTCCAGGTGTTCAAGGAAGACCTACAAAGTTCCTTCGCACTATTCGATGCTCAACCGTCCCTAAGTTGGGACCACGGAGGACTAGGAGAGAGTAACCAAGTCCCCAGTACATATGTCTCTCAAGGAGAACAAGAGGAGGAATTGCTCAAGGGATTAGAACACCTTGATCCCTGTGGAGAATACGACGATAACATCTTTGCGGAAAGAGTAAAGAGCTTTTTGGAAGCCTATAAGAAGCAAGCCACCCAGGAAACTGACAGGGACTCAGAAACCGAACCAACGCAAACCCATCCGCTCGCGGCCACGGAAATCCTGGCTAAGGAACCCCTTGGCCCCGTTAAGCGGATTGAACAGCTGCCTTCTTCCCCCACTAAAAATTCCGGTGTGGTAAGAAGAAACACCGTTCGATTTAAGGACTCTCCCGAAGAGGTTGAGCCCTTCCCAGGATCCCCAATCATAGGGGGCAGAACCAACAAAAGGAGACTCTATTCTTGAATCCAGCCTCTAAAATGGCACCTGGTGCCAGGTCTACTCCTTCCATAGACACCCATGCGTGCCCGAACTTCAAGGAGGAAGAAACTTCAGATGATAGGAAACCCGGACTCATCGATCGAACACTACCATCCGGAAAGGTATTGGAACCCTCATGGACAAGTTCTCCTCCTTCAGCTTCCTCCCTGATAGACGTGAACCTACCCTACATTGACGATTCTCCAAGTACCGAGCTTCACCTCCACACTAGGGTGGGCCGAATTACACGAAAGTTTCCGAATCGAATCCTAATAGCGCCGGGTTGAAGTTTGAGGTTGGCTACTCGAAGCCGATACAGTAATTTTCTAATTTTCAAGTCATGTTCTTCTAAGTCCTTGCAATGGACCACGATGTCATCCAGGTAGAAGAAGACTTCGGTACCGTGCATGCCCTTTAATATCGTGTCCATTAGTCGCTGGAACGTAGCAGGGGCGTTCTTGATCCCCATGGACATGCGCAAGTGTTCAAAATGCCCTCGGGGCGTAGAGAACGCTGTTTTAACCCTGTCGTCTGGATGAGTTTCGACTTGCTGAAAACCACTAGCCAAATCAAGTACAGAGAAATACTGGGCTTATCCCAAATGGTCCAGGATGTCTGTGATATTGGGCATAGGGTATGCATCCCCCATGACCTTCTCGTTAAGGGCACGGAAATCAATCACAACTCTCCTTTTCCTTTCGCCGGATCCATCTAGTTTCTTAGGAACGATCCAAAGGGGAAAGTTATGAGGGGATTTGGAATGTCCTATTATGCCGCTGTCGTATTGTTTCTGTATTTGGACGGCCACTCGATCAGCAGCCTCATTGGGGTACCGATATTGCTTCCTTGCTATGACCTCATCGCTTGTGGTAGGGATCATATGCTGGATCGAATTCGTAGTCGAGAGTCTTTCTCCGTTTATGTGAAAGATATCGGCGAAATCTTCTACCCATTTATGAACGTAGCCCTATTCCTCTGAATTCAGTTCGGCGATGCGCAAGCTTTTCTTGATTCTCTGGACTCGGTCAGTGTAAGAATCTCCCATTTCCTCTCGTAGATCTTTAACCAGATACTCGGATTCGGAGTTGGTAGACTCTTCGTCGTGAGGGTCGATGAAATCATAGGGCAGGATTTCTTGGGGCTGAACCTCTACCTCGACGTCCTCCTCCCGGGTGTTGATAGCGAGCGCGTGGCAGACTCCCTTGTAAGCGGAGACGGCTGCTTCGCCTAGGTACACTCTTTCAAGGGATTTCATCCTGGGGAGGTATCCTTCCTTTATTTCTGGGTTAAGGACGTCTATGGCGATTGGTTGCCTTGTTCTTACCCTAATCTTCAAAATCCTGGCAGAGGGTTTGATTTCATGCCTGAGCGAGGTTCGGGCCGATTGAGACTCCTAATCAACAAATGGAATGGGATTAATCGGGTCAGAGATGGTCACCAGTGAATTCTGCCTGAAGAATATTTGGGCCTGCTCCTGTCGCAAATATGGCCTACCAATGATACCATCAGGGGATATTGGGAAATCATTATTCACGATGTGGAATTCGACTGGAGTACCGAATAATGCAAGATTTACAGTTCCAATTGTCTCAACGGGATCTGGATTTATTCCTATCAACAAAACAGCCTTGTCAGGGTCGTATTTTAATTCCAGTATCAGGTTTTTAATCTTTATTAAGTTTACGTCTGATCCCGGGTCTACTAGAAAGCTGGATTTTGGACATCATACTTCCGGTGCCGTTAATGTGACGACAGGAGAGACTTCTATTTTGGTTCCTGCTCGTAGGACCCTACGGTTTTCTCCGGGAAGTGAACATGTTTTTGGAGGCGCTGTGGGATCGGCTGACTCGTCGCCGCGTCCGGGCAAGGAGTCTGTTGCAAGTTTAAATTTCCGGGTAGTCCGGGTGAATTCGACCTAGGGGAGGGGGGGGGTCGTACTATCAATCGATTTCCCGTAACTCTGCCATGAAGGGTTGGTCCGAGCACTGTTGTCCGTTGGATACCCCTAAGGGAATGAGGGTGCTGGAAAAAGGAGGGTACTGATAAGGGTAGGGAATGTTCGGGGAAAAGAGAGGTGGATAGGGATGGGGATATTGATGGGGGTGAGGGACGTAAGGAGCGGGGTATTTTGCAGAAGCTGAGAGGGAATAATCCATCGAGCCCTTGCTTGACCCTGTCCTTTCTGAGTCCTGCGTTTCCCGTCTGTCCTTTCTCTCCATTTGCCTCGAATAGGGGCTCGGTGAACGTGGTCTATCGTGGGCTTCCTCCCTTGGTCGGGAGATAGGATAAGCGGACAGATGACTATTGGCTCTCTCCAATTGCTTTTCCTCTCCTCAATATGTAGGGCATGGTCAAGGGCCTCGACGAAATCCTTGGGGTTCCTGGTATCTACGAAGGTGGACATTTCATCTGGGAGCCCCTTTACAAACGCAACCAGTGCAACGTCCGTCACCGGTCCCATTATAATGTTACTTTCCTTCGCTTCATCAGGAAGTCCCAAGTTATAGACCTTGGTGTACTTTTCCTCAACTGTATGTCGAGCGCCACTTAAAAGGCCTTGAATCTTTCGAAATAGTCCCTAACTGACTCGTTCCGGCGCATACGGAGGTTCACGATATTCTCGAAATACCACTGGTATTTTTTTGTAGGGGCAAACCGCTTCTTCAGGTGTGCGATCAAGTCATTCACCTTATTAAAGTATATGTCCCTAACACTGTCACGGGCAATGCCCTTTAATTTGCTGAGGACGATTTTGATGAATCCGGACTCATTAGCCTCTGTAATATATACCGCACCATTTGCGATATCTTGGAGGAACTCCTTAAGCCTAGGAGTTTTCCCATCGAACTGCGGAATGTGGTAGGTGCTTTGCTGGAGCGTCAAGCACTCCAGTACCGAGGCCATTGCCGCAGCCGTGTCTATATTCAATGTCGGATTTGGGGGAGTAATTTTGGGATCGACTCCCAGGAGACTAGTACTCCTGTCCAGGTGTAGGTCGTTGGTGCCGCCCGGGGTATCCATTTTCAGTAGAGGAATTTTCCGTTGGGAGGGATTAAGTAGTTTTCGCGGGCGCAGCTTAGGCTGGTGGCCTTATTGAGCTTCAACGTAGCTATCCCGCCGGAGAGTTGGTCCAAGCAGTGGGATATTGATCCAAATTTTAGGAAAGTTTCCTCAGATTACAGTAAACCCTCGTTAACACGAACTCGGTTAAGACGAACAATCGGTTAACACGTACAGAAATTGCGTTCCCAGCAGGAATTATACAGGGATTATACCCGGATAACACGAATTATTTTAACACGAACTCCCAAATTCCCGGTCCCTTCGGGTTCGCGTTAACGAGGGTTTACTGTAGTACATGGAAAATCCGTGTATCACGGATAAGTGTTCGATTACTCTTACTCCCGCTATTCCTACTCGTAATCTCCTACTCTCCAAGGTGACTTCGTATTCGGGGATGTCGAGATAAGGGACGTTGAGACTACCCCTGCCTATAAAGTTGTTATTCGTATTCCAATTAAGAACTAGTTCAGCGAACCCTTCTTGAAAATCGTCTCCATGCAATTCGATGGAGGTGGGCAATCGCCTCCCGATTGAAGATGCAAATTCGGTTACGAAGGGCGGCATTAATCTACCTTTTCCTTTTAGGATAAAGGTGGCGACGGTTCGCCACACCGGAATTTTTATTCGGCCCTAATTTTAACTTTCTTTTCTTTTGTTTTAGCGGAATCGATTGGTCAAATCGATCTGTGATTGGAACAAACCTTGGCTACATTTTCGGCGATTGGTTCCGAGGCTAGGATTTCGTGAACCACACCGGAATTTTATTTGACTTCCTGAATTCCCGAGAACGGTGTCGGGCCTCTAATCTAGGATTTCGATTTCGGATTTCATGATAACCGTATCGTCATCAGAGACATCGCCGTTTATGGATCCTGCGAGGGGAGCGACTTCGCGTTCTGGATATTCGACTGCGTGATTGCCGTGGTTTTCTTCCAAGATGGCACGTCTCCTTTGCTGAAGGGCTTCTTCTAGTTCCAAATCAATTGTCGCGATTGGCCCAGTTGGATTCACGTTTCCAGCTATAGGTCCAGGATTTATAGGTCGAATCGTAGGCCGAACTACGCATATAGGAACTACCTTCTTTTCAGGAAAGACGAGATTACGGTATATGACCGATTTGCGAGATTCAGCGGCGTACTGGCGTTTTCCCCTAGTCGTCTTCCCTCTCTTGTGAGGTGGTGGGGAGGACTCTTCTCCTTCTGGAGGATTCATGAATGTAATATTCAGGATTTTAATTAAAACTTCCGCGGGACTAATGATTGAGATGGACTGTTAACTGGGGCTTTCTTGTCCTGAACCACAGGTTCGGAAAATTCAGAAAAAATCCGAGCCGGAATTAAATAACCTCAACCTGGACCCTCTTTTCATTCACGACGTTGTCAGTGAAAGGGATAGTGGTGCACCTACTCTTCGACGTGAGCAACGGAGCCTTGAGTCTACACATACACTCACGGAGCTGGAGGCTTACCGAGTCAGAATAGAAATTATTTTTCAGTTCAGACTTTACGGTACCACTTTCCCATCCTGATCAAATACGGATTGAGGTCAAAAATGATTTCGGTACGGCTTTTCCGGTATTTCTCATCCGTGAAGGAGGTAATGATGCGCTTAAATCTTCGACAGGAGCAACGGAGCCTTAAGTCTCCACATACACTCACGGAGCTGAAAGCTTACCGAGTCGAAATTGAAATTATTTTCAATTCAGACTTTACGGTATCATTCCCCCTTAAGAAAGTGAGCTATATTTGGATAACATGTTTCTATTATGATTTATCATGGAGTCTTAATAAGGTAAAACAAGAAAGAGAAGAGAGTGAAAAAGACAGAAGTCCGCTGAATTGTCTGTGACTCTCGAGCACCCTTATTAACAATATTTTTCCTCTCCTCTTTTTTGCCGAAGCGCTCCCCTTGACTTTGCACTTTCTCAAGGATTTATTCACCATTGGAATTGCCAGGGAGATTGTCGACAATTCTTGGCCGAATAGTTAATGTCCATGGGTTTTTTGGTTTGATTTGGTGGCCCTCTAGCCAATTAAGGCGTGAGTACAAGGTTCAAGCCTTGTTCTTGTGTGTAAACTTGAGAAACGCCTTTCTCAATTGAAGAAATAATCAAAAAGAACCTTCGAAATAAGTTTCAGTATTTTCGCAAAAAAGCGGAAAAACTGCCAAGTTAAAAATACCTGAGCAAGTTAATGTTGGGCCTCCGGCAAGTGAATACCCATGGGTTTTTGATTTAACTTGGAAGTACTTATTTTTCGAAAGTTCATCTGATTATTCGCCTTGTGGCATTGCTACCATAATTGGGAACGATGAGTCACACATGAAATTCTGAATTTTGACAAATTTGTTTATAAAAATTGTGTTTATGAAAACTTATTTATAGTCGCCTAGTAACAAAAGTTATTAGTAGCATAAGCCGAGTGGGGGCAACAGCAAGGGTAGGCCCCACCGCTGCCACCATCAGATTGTCACGTACGATAAAAATAACCCTTTTGTTTCATACATATAACTCCCGGTAAAAGCTGCCTAAACTTCCGAGGTTATAATAAATAGAAATTTTGAGTGATTCGAATTTCAGTGGGGGGAAGGCTTCCCCTAAACTGAAGGAAGGGCGAGAGAACTCGTCTTTCCTGTAATTTTATCTGATTGTGAGTTGGTACTGAAAATCTTGCTTAAATAAGACAATGTGACGGGCGAAGCCAAGAAAATTGTACCAACTGTTTTACCTCATTGAAAATTTTATATTTTGATTTCCTAATTCGTTTTCACACCATTTGAAATCCTTGAAAACTAACAATTCAAAATACAATTGAAACGATACATTGCTTACCGTTGTGTTTGGTCTTAAGTCTACAGCTAGAGGGTGGAAAAGCGACAGAAGGGGAACAAACGTACCCTTCGTTGATTTTCCCGTCTCGAGCGGGCAAGATCTAAAAATTTTGCGTTAATTATTTGTCAATAATTAACTCTAGTCTTTTGAGTTCGCGCTTATGCATAGATCACACGCGAGTACTCCCGAATTCGCTTTTATGAGAAATAGACAGGGTGTCTATTTTCCATGAAAGTGAATTATAGTCTTTACGACGAGATCACTCCTTTTCGTTTTGAGATTCGAAAAGAGGTGATTCCTTCTGGACTAATCTCAATTTTGTTTTTACACAGGCCGGATGGGATGCGACGTACTATGACACTCCCGTTACGGGCCTGCCTCCCGCCGGACGGAGTTTTGATTTAAGTTTGACGTCCGGATTCAAGAAATCTAATTTCCCCGGTCAATCCATCGATCCCGGCAGTCCGCCTGCTTTCTTGTACCGAAAATATGAACAATTTTCGTTGACCCGGGAAGAAGCTTATGGCTTATGGGCTAGATTTCCCAATAACAGAAAATTACTTCGATTATCTTAATCCCGACTCAGACGGACCAAAGGCTGGGTAGTTCCGGCTCGTGCCAGGTTGCCCAAGTTCCTGCGATTTTGATTTCTGTCCGATGCACCTCGACAGTTCATAGTTGGGGTGATGGAAAAATATTAGCAGAGTTGCGGAATTTTTGTTAGGAAGGAAGGGATTTTTGCTGATTGGAAAAATGTGGATAGAGGTGGAAGGAAAATTCCTGGTGACTTGAAGCGGCGTTTGCAAGTATGTGTTGCCAGACAGCTAAATTTCTTAACGTGGACCTTTCGCACCTGCGAGACAGGAACCTCGTCAGCATTTGCGGTTTCAGGAATTTTCACTATTCTTTATACTTATGATTTTTAAAATAATTTCAATTCGCACTGTGGTTAATGCGGGTCGGAATTTTTAACTTAGATTTTACTCTAAATGTGTATTATTTCCGACCCCAAGTATACAGGTAAACAAAAAATACATGCACGTGTGCATATATATATATATATATATATTTTATAGGAAATAGAGAGCCTTAGCTTTTATTTTGGCTGACCGAGCTCGTGGCAATGTTATTGCGCGTCCACGTGTTCAGGCATGCTGTCAGTGCCGCAGTCAAGTCGATCAGCGAAGAGCATACGGGAGAAGCGGGATGGATCTATGTAAGGAAAGTGTGGAAAGAGAAGGAGGGAGAGAGAAGAGCGGTCGAGGCATCGCATACAGCCTGGTCATTAGCGAGAAAGAGACGGCGCCATACGCGGCCTGTGCAAGAGAGAAATCGAGCATATTGTTCGAAGTGCATATCCATGTGTGCATGCATGCCGCTGCGGTCTGTCGTTAGCGATTCATCGTTTCTCCCTTCGTTCGTCTTTTCGTACTTGTAATGATGGGGGTAGCTCATGTAACTACCTCGTTCCTTAGCCTATACATATCTGAAAGAGGGAGGGGTCATTGGTCCTGAAGGGCAATAGCGTTTTAGTCCTCAAATCTTTCCCAAAGGGAAAGATTGCTAATATATATTTCAAATTATATTTCTTTATTCCCGAGGTCAGCTCGCAGACTAATTCCTCGAGAGCTTGGAATGCTGCGTCAGCATGATACAAAAGCTCTCAGGTTACGAATATGTAGCTATGTGAATTGGCTCGTAACACTAATGATTTGAAGGAGTAAGGTTTTTGTTTGATGGATAATTTTGTAAACTTTGCAACTGATACTTACGTTTTATTAATTTTTATGCTGTTTAATGAAAATATTTATATTAATTCAAAATATTAATATATATATATATATATATATTAATATATCGCCAACGGCGATACCACACTGAAAACACCAGTTCTCGTAAGATCGCTGAAGTTAAGCAGTGTTGGGCGCGGTTAGTACTTGGAGGGGTGACCGTTCGGGAATACTGCGTGCTGTTGGTCTGTCGTGGGTGTGGTGGACCCACACTGGTAGTATATATCCACCTAGAAACACTACCCGAATCGGGTAGTGAAGCAATGAACTTTCGAGTTCGAACTGCTATCAATTTTTTTTATTTTTTTTTTTATGAAAATATTAAAAAAATTGTGATCATGCGAAATTCCTGAGACGAGCCCCGGTTAGGCTAGAGAAATGTAGGTAAAAGCAAAATCTGCTCTACTTGTGAGTTTCCGATGGTCCCGATGGTAATGACCTAACCTCTTTATTGCTTTTACATCATGAATAAGAAAATTTTTGAACTATGTTGCTTTTTCGATTTATATCAGTAAATTCTGGATCTGAGATGAATAATAATCGAAATTTTATGACTGTTCGTGAATATTTAGTCCTTGAACTTTTTTTACACTTATCTTCAGTTAGACCTCATTTAAAGCTTAATTTACGTTTTATAATGTATTTTACGTAACTAATATGTCATAAATTTCAAGAATATGTTTACACAATACGCTGCGAATAAAATTCATCAATATCTAGTGTTTAATTATATAGCTTTTTTTATTTTAAAAAGGGGCCCGTCTTAGGATACCGGGTTGCCTAAGACGAGACAAATACATATTTTTTTCAACATCAAAGTTCATTGCCTTTTAAAGATTTTTTGTACTTTCAAGTGTGTGAACTTTGTAAATAAAACATCAAACTATGATGCCAATAATCGCTTTTGTTTCTAAAGTTCCATAAAATCGAAAATTTTCGGAAAATATGGAAGGGGGCTCGTCCTAGGCAAATTTCCCGTAAGTCATTCAACGCTCAATATTATTCGCCATCCTCTAGCCACGCTCGCAGTTTAATAATAATGTAATCAAACATATTGATATGTATAAACATTGAGCATCTAATCATCGCCCCTATCCCTAGCATGGAGAACCCATCATATATAAACCCCAGAGCCATCCATGTCAATTGTCTTACGTGCTCGGCAGTCATAATGTTCACTTCGATCTAAGAATAATGAATCACTTTGACAAAGTTAAGGTTTCTATCTCATTGTGACCGAAGAAACGCTCTAATCAAGTCGTGCAGTTTCAAGTTCAATTTAAAATAGTTAGTGTGCTAGTCTTGAACTAAATCCCTTCGCCTGAGACTTGCGGTCGTGATATGAGTCAATTTCTGGGTAAAGTCCGCAGTGCTATACATCCGCGAAAAGAATTCAGTGTGGATTCGGTAGCTGTTTAGGACCGTCTATCGCACTACAACTAGTTAAAAGTGCTTGTGCATCTTTTCACTACCTGAGTCACTTCCAAGTGACTCACACAATCATCCGGTAGAATTCCGTCGGTATTTTACATTATAAATGCAGATCCAATCAACAAAGCAACTCTCTCTCGCCCTTTCAAGCATAGAAAGGTATATGTAAGTTCATTTTATGTAAATATTAACTCTGTCCTTATTCTTTACAAAAAATCAATTGTTGAAGCGATTATCTCTCACTCATTTAAACACTGTAATCTGATACAGTCCGCGTAGGGCTGATAAGTGACGCAAGCAAATAATTGGTCAGGTCGTCAGGTTTGAGGCTCGAAAACCGCAAACTTTTTGATTTTCATCGAAATCCACGCATTTAATCCATGTTTTTAAATTTTACTTGAAATTTTGAAATTTTTTACTTTTGACCCTGAATTTTTGTTCTATGCCCCGAAAACACGCCTGGTACTGACTTTCATGAAAATCTATAAAATTAATCAAATTTGTAAAATTTGCGTACTCTAGTAACATAGAATTTCTCACATTTAGGCTGCTTTTTTGAATGTAGGGTTTTCGACCTCAAATTCGTATTCTGTGATTTCAAAACTTTCTGACGTTCATGTAAATCTACCAATTGTATAGAATCTTTAAATTAAGAGTTGCTTTTTTGAATTGATGGGTTTTTACCTCCAATTCGTATTCTGCTATTCAAAGAAATCCGTCGTACTAACTTTCATAGAAATCTACTAGATTATCAAAATTTGTTTAAATTATAATAAACTTTCTAATTTGTTTAATTTTAAACCCATAATCGTATTCTCATATAGCTTTCTTCGGAACCGAAGCGGATAGGGTTTGTTTCCGGCCTAGGAACGTTCCGTATCAGAACCATTCTGACCCGGAAAGGGGAACACAATTCTCGTGGAAAAGATTACAAAAAACAGCTTTCTGCTACTTTTATTCAGGTATAACTGCTTCTTTCAGTTAGGTTTACAGGAGATATTATTCTGAATACTGGATTTCTATTATATAATTGCGTTCTTCTCTATTTGGGGATTCCGATCCCTATATGTAATAAATTTTTTCGTAAGTTTTTTGTATCGTGATATCTACTAGCCAGCAATAAGTTCTGCAGAATACTACTGCGCAAGCATGAAAACCGTGAAATTTTACTGCGCAGAGATGGGTGCTGCTTAAATCAACTGTGCCTCCATAAGATCCATGTAACTCTACTGCGCAGCCATACGTGCAATGCAACTATACTACGCAATAATAAGTGCCCTCTAACTTTGTTGCGCAGCCAAATGTGAAGCTCAACTCTACTGCGCAGCCAAGAGTGCCGCGTAACTCTACTACGTGTACTACCCAGCAAAAAATAAAGTATTGATACGAATTAAATTGAAAAGACTAAGACACCTTGCAAATCTCGCTTTGCGACAATGACGCATTGAACCTATGTGTCAATGCATTAAAATTCGGGAAGACAGTATATCAAATTTGAATCTTTCTATACGTAAAAATACGGTGAAGAAGTCTAAAGTCAGCGAATACACTTCAATCCGTGAGCACGCAAGCGCTTCAGCATTGGTCAATGCATCTGAAATCGTGAGAGTAAAATACACACTTGAATTCGCCCCAATGCGTCACGGCGAATTTCAGCAAGTGTTGATTTATACAATTTAATCCGTAACAGGAGAACCAACGTGCAGGGTATATAGAATTTATTTTAAATGATTAGTAAATTGTCTCGTAGCTCAGTGACGGGTACTATGGACTGATACACGAGGGATCGCTGTTTCAAGTCGCGACGCAAGCATTTTTTATTTTATTTTTTTTTCTGATCGACCTTGACCACGCATTCATATGAATTCACACGCATTCAATTCGCGCTGTCTCAATTCATCTAAATGCGTCTCAAAGCGTTTGAACGAATCAGAAAACGGGATTCACGCGCATTACAAAAACGTCTATTCACCCTAATCCGTATCAATTCTTTCTTTTTTACTGCGTAACGTGTCACGTAACTTGAATACGCATCGAAAAGTTCCATGAAACTCTACTGCGCATCCAGAATTGACGTGTAAATATACTGTGCATCCATAAGTTTTACGAAACTCTACTACACATATGTATGTACCCCTATACTTACTGCGCATCCATAAGTGTCTTGTAACTCTACTACGCATGTATAAGTACCCCTAACATTACTGCACAGGCATAAGTGTCATGTATCTCCCTGGCAACTTGTTGCAATTACGGCATGGCCATTTAACGTAAATTTCAACGTTTTATTATAATTGCAACAGTTTACATATTAATTTTGTTTCTTTTATCAATTATAATGCCATATTACTTTACCATTACTCTACCATTACTTTACCGTTACGCTGTAGCGTAATGTTTGCGTTCGGCCGGTCCGCCAGGGCTGTAATGCGCATCCGTAAGTGGCACGAAACTCTGCTACATATATTAAAGTGCTATATGTAACTCCACTGCACATCTATAAGTACACCTGACCTTACTGCGCAGTCATAAGTGACGTGTAACTACATTGCGCACCCGTAAGTTCCATTTACCTCTACTTCGCAGCTGTAAGTGTCACGTTACTCTACTGCGCAGCTGTAAGTGCCCCGTAAGATTATTGCGCAAAATAATGTATCACTCTTCTGTGCACCTTTAGTTCCCATACAACTGTTTTGCGAAATCTCAAGTTAACTCAATAATTTCAATACCTCCACGTAAACTGTTCTTTCTTCCCTCTCAAATCGTCTTTGTAAATTTCTCAAATATAATTCAAGGAACCCTTCTCGTTGTACCCGATGTTGAAGGGTTCTTCAGAGGTCCGGGTCCGGAGTGGACGCTTCAAGTTCTTAAGGGTCCACTCCGGACCCGGGCCCTTACGAATTAAAAGAGTCCGGGTACGGATCTGGACTCTTAAGAAATTAAAGTGTCTGGGTTCGGACCCACACCCTTAAGAATCTAATTGGTCTAGGACCGAACCTGGACCCTCAAGAATTTAAAAGGTCCAGGTCCGAACCCAAGCCCTTCAAAATTTTGAAGGTCCAGTCTAGACATAATTGGTTATTACATCGGATTCATTCTTAGTGTAGTATCGCAGATCATGCGTAATATTGAATAACCAGCCAACGTGGTACTCACACAAGGTTACTAGCTGGTGGATATAGAAAGTCTCTATATTAAATGTAAATATTAAGAATCAAAAGATTCTTTATCCTCTTAGCGATAAAAGGAGAAGGTTTCTTCTCTTAAATCTCCCACCCCCTCTTTAAATCCATACAATTAATACCTTTTCTTACTTTCCTTTAGATCAGGGATGCCCACGGATGATTCCCTGACTCGCTTCTCTTTCTATTCTCCGAGCGCTTCTCCGTGCCTTTTCCTCGCACGCTCGTTCGCTCTCTGCATGAGGCGGTAAGAGAGGGAATTTACAAGTGATAGATTTTTCGGTATTTGCTCTTTCCGTGGACATCCCTGCTTTAGATAGAGCCGTTTCTACATTATACATAATTATATGCTTTTCTCTGTTAGTCCATTGAGTTTGAAAATGGTTTACAATAATTATATATAGGGTAATGACATAGTTCATGACAATAGCAAATGAAAAAATGGAATTTAAATGAATTCTCTGAAAAATTATAGGAATCCTTAAATTCCTAAATCTATAGGGATTCTAAGAGGATTCTATGATGGATTTTTAGCAGGGTCATTAATTTATTTGTTACTGCTTCGAAATATGAAAACAACAAAGTAACCTCAAATGAAGCAAATGGTTATTTTTTTTAATTCAATACTTACCAATCAAATTTTATACAACAAGCCCAGTAGGAAAAAAAAATTAAGGATTTCCTAGAGACGTCTTCGGGACATCCATGCGAGACGTCTTTTGGAAAATGTCCTTTGGACATCCTAGGGATGCTCTTAAGACGTCTCATGTCAGTACGAAAGATGTCCCAGGAATTTTCAATAGCTTTTAGACGTATTTAGGACATCTTTAGGACATTGGACGTCTTAGAGGCGTTGATTGGCCTGAAATTGGACTCCTAGGAACGTCCCACGGACGTTCTTGGGATGTTCATGGTTTTGTGCCCACTGGGAGGTTAACCCAACAAATTCAATTTGACTCGTCGACTAATGTCTAGTTTCGAGATTTCAAAATATTTGAAAAAATTATGGTTGCACATGAGCATTGCATTGTACTGACTCAGCGTCACCTAGCGGTTCCCCCGGACACTAAAACATAATGCCTTCAAAGGTATGCATGGGAGTGCCACCACTATTTGGACGAAACCGTGCTGGCGTTTAGGTTGCAATAAGGCTTTAACATTTTTACGGGGATGTGCGACTCGTTATTCTAAGTCTTCTGACAGTTGAGTTTAGGATGCCCATTCAGAGAAAGAAAGAAGAAATTTGTATGTTGGCTGAGTATAAATTAGAATTATAAATTAAATCAGCGGACATCACTCTTTTGCCAAATGTTGGCAAATATTAATATCAGGTTTTAAAATCAGGGAACGTTCACATATAACGTAACGCAGGTTTTCAGAAATTTTACATATTTATAAAAAATTAATAACCTTCATCTGCTGGATATGTAAATCAAATTTTTGAGTTAGAATAACTGTATATGATTATAATAAAATTTCGCTCTTAATTCAAATGAACTGGAAATGTGAAAACGACGATTCGCAATTTGAAGCTTTGTGCACTGATTTTAATAGCAACGATAGCAACAATTTTGAATGTCAGGTTCGTTGGCCAGATATTTTGGATAAAAATTCAAAAATCTAGAGCATTTCCAAAATTTTTTAGACAACTTTTTCAAGATATGAACGTTCTATGTACGGATATTCATAGTACTCAAAAAGATGAAAAATTTATCACAATTACTTTTTTCTATAGAAGTAAATTACCAGAGTTATAGCATTTACAAAATTAAAAAAAAAAATGAATATTTAAAGCCAAATATCTCAAAATTTGTTATGAATCATTTTTTCATAGCCCGTATAGTTTTAGTTTAAGTTGTGTAAAAACACATTAAAAAAGAAAATTGAATTTTTGGACAAACGACACAAACTACGAAAAAAATAAAGAGACAAAAATTGTTAACCCCGAAAAAAGGCTACAAATTTGTCACAAATCATTTTCTGATCTGAAGCATAGTTTTTATTTTAATTGTAAAAATAACATTAAAACTAAAATAAAAATTGAGAAAAACGATGCAAGGTACGCAAAAAAAACAGTTTTTTAAAGATTTCAAGGGATTTTCAAGTAACTCAAGTTTTTTAATGGGAGTTCACGAGATTATGTATGATATCCATGAATTATGAAGGATTTTAGGAAATTTAAAGATTGACATTTCAAAGTTCTACAATCTCGAAGATTTTAAACTAAAAATGTTTTAATTTTGAAGATTTATAATTAAAAATTCTTGTATTTTTAATATGCATAAATACAAGTTATTGAATTTAGATAATTTTGGAAATAATAAGTCAAGGTTTCAATACTTAATTTTGAAAATTGAACCAACTTCGAATGTACAAGATAAACGATAAACGCTGAGAAAAAATGTAAGGACAAAAACTGTTTATCGAAAAAAAAAAAATAACAAATTTATTCTTTGTTATTTTTTATAGAACGCCTAGTTCTACTACTACTGGGCGTAGTGGTAGGTTTAGGGCTATGGACACGAGAGCTTGGACAATGGACAGTATGCTGCGTAGTAAGAAACAAAATGTCCAGTATTAGCGAGAAGGAATCTTCTTTGTTTTTTCGTGTGAACGTCAAGTACTTATTCTAAAACTAATTGAAAACAAAGAGCGAGTATTAAAGTGATTCCGCTTCGTGAAATTTATTATAACGCGGTTGTCCGTTTCTCGGCTCCACCGTAGCCTCACAACCTTTTCGGTGTTTAAGGCACTATTTACCTTTATGTAATTTTATATCTTCAATTTCAATATACATTTACATTTTCCATTAAAAATAATCAACTCTCTCAAGCCATTTCTGTCCCACTCTCCATCCGGACTTATATTTAAGGTTAAATTTATAACAAATCAGAAGTTGGATGGCGAGCAAGTTGAATTAAAACGGATTTCATGTGCGCGGAACATAGTGACGCGTTGAATGATAGCAGATGATTTTGAGCAGTTTCAATAGCAATTGTTAAATTTAGGAGGCGTGATCATAGATATGTCTCATGCGTCAGATGATGAGGAAAGGATTATCGAGTTGCAAGCTGAGGTTAAGAGGCGAAGGGTCCAAAGGGTCCAAGGGCCACGAAAAACCAATTCTTCGACGGCAAATCGACTTGGGGCGACGCTGTAGCAAGTTCAGAAGGATGCTGCTTCGGCGGAACCACAAAGGGCTGGGAGAGCGTCTAGTCACGAGTCATGAAGCAACAGGTAGTATTGCAGAGGATGCGTTATCAGAACTGCATAACTTCATAACAGCACGAGCACAGCATCAGCAAAAAATGACAGGTAGGGAAGTAGAGCAGATTATCGGAGAACCCTAGTGCTTTAAATCGCGAATTCCGTGAAACGGAAAAACCTGAACAAGCAGTGACGTTTAGTGTTGCCAAAGCGCGGTTGAGGGGAGCTGCAGTAAAGTCGTTGATGTCGAAATTAGCTGAATTAAGAGATTTCGAAGCTTTCAAAAATGCGTTCCGTTCAACGTTTCTACTGACGCTAAGTGTTTCTGAAAGGTTATGTGTCATGACAGTTCGTGAACAGAGTGCACGAATACGTTCTCGATAAAATATGGCTCTGTTCAGGACTTAATTTATCAGTGTGAATTGGAGAAAAGAGAAGAAGCGGAAAAAGCGGTAGTTAATTTCTTCCCAAAAACTCGACAAATAATACTGGAGCAATAGGAGTCAAGAAGGAGAGAGCGAAAAAAAAGGGTAGGAGCAGCATATCTAAAACATCTTCAGCTACAAGGAGTATGACATGTTATAATCGTAAGTCTGTTGCTCATATTTCTAGAAATTGCCCAAACCAGCGTAAAGAAATACGATGTTATTTATACAAACAGATAGGGCATGTAGCTTCACATTGTAAAAAGGGAGAAAAAAAGATAATAAAGTTTTGAATGAATTGAGTACGTTGAAGAATGACGTAAACGCTATTAGTAGTGAAGTTCGGAAGAAGGAGTCTGAAAAATTTATTCGCAAAATTTAGATGGGCGAGGTTAGGCTGTACGCTCTGATTGATCCTGGTGCATCGTTATGTACTGTTCGTGCCCAGTGGTTCCCAAGGAAAATTTATACGTGACTCGAATTAGAAAATAGGGTGTGATATACTCACAACTGAGGAAGCACCCAGGGGAATAAAACGCGATGAACTTATATCAAATGTGGAAATTTACACGGACGAACAAGTCACGCGTTTGCAAAGACAACTAATTAATTTGCATGAAGAAAATTTATACTGCATCGCGAGTGATATTACTCATTTAGGTTGTACCAATAAAATCGATATGGAAATTCAATTGAAAGAAGGAGCAAATCCTTCTCAATCAAAGTCATATCGTATTAATGCCAATGATCGCGCAGTCCTAGACAAGATAGTTCATGAATATAAACAAGCTGGAATTGTTTCAGAAACAAATTTTGAGTTTGCGAGTCCTGCTTTTATAATAAGTAAGAAAATTGGAATCCCACGGATGATGGTAGACTCTCGAAAGTTAGAGTTGGCGTTGGGTTATATACAAATACCTATTGAAGAGGGTTCACCCGATAGAACCGCTTTTATAACTGAGACAAACAGGCGGGTTTAATAGGGTAATGTTCGGTCTGGTAACTGCTCCTATGTATTTTGCCAAATTAATGCATCGCGTTTTAGGAATTACCTAAAGGAAGAGTATCACAATAACCTTCTTTGAGTGTGCGTGTGAATTTGTTGAAAAATGGGGAAATTTGTTAGAAAACCTACAAGAAATTCTTAAAATGCTGTGTGACGCGAAGTTAACTCTGAATTTAAGTAAATGTCGTTTCGGAATGCGGAGCGTAGAGTACTTAGAATATCTCTTTGGGGACGGAGAATTAAGGCCTGGTAAAAGGGAAATATTAGAGGTAGAAAACGCCCTGAGACCTAATAAGCAGCACGAACTAAGTCGATTTTCGAGCTTCACTAATTCCTTCAGAAGGTTCGTCGAAAATTTTTTTACAATCGCGGCCCCACTCACGGAACTTCTTGAAAAGAAATAATACTCCACTTGGAATGATGAGCAGGAAGGGGCTTTCCAAGCCCTAAAAGCAAGTTTCTTAAAGAAATATGTGTTAAAAATATATCGGCAAAAACAGAATTACACGCAGACGCGTCGGCTGTGGGCTTAGGTGCGCTTTTATTACAAGCTGTTAGAAAAGAAAACCCGTTAAGATTGGTATACGCTATTAGCAGTACAACCAATGAGACCGAACGACGTTATCACTTAAGTCGTCTTGAGTTACTTGCAATTGCCTGGGCCCTCCGACGCCTAAGGAATTCTTTAATTGGAATGCATGCATGTATATCATTAAGCCATTTCCCTTTCGGGGTAGGCGTGACACTACCTGATTCGGGTAGTGTTTCTAGGTGGATAGTTTCTTGTAATAAATAACTACAAGTGTGGGCTCACCACACCCACGACGGGCCAACAGCACGCAGTATTCAAGAACGGTCACACATCCAAGTACTAACCGCACCCAACACTGCTCAACTTCAGTGATATAACGAGAACTGGTGTTTTCAGCGTGGTATCGCCGTTGGAAAACACAAAATTCTCAAATTTCCTAATGGATAAGCTGACGCATTATCGCATGCCCCAGTTGAAAATTTTCACTCAAAAGAGATTAAAGATCAGATTTTCATTGTTGAAACATGCGATGATGAAGTCCTAATTATTAAAACAAGCGACGAAAAAGTGTTAGAGGTGACAGAGATTCTAAGAAAACCTGACAAAGAGAGAACTAAGCTATTGAAAGGAAAAGTAAAAGGTTTTGTTCTGCAAGACGGTTTATTGTATAAACAACTCCAAGAGGGCACTCGAATAAAATAATTATTTTATGTTCCCAAACATATGCGTCAAATTACGGAGCAGTTCTATTTTCCAGAACTAAGACGTTATGTAAGGATGCACATTCGAAATAGTCTGGAGTGTATTCTTGCTAAGAGTAAAGCTGGAAAGAAAGAAGGGGAATTGCATCCTACTCCGCCGGGTCTTAGGCCTTTTCAAGTTTTACATTGTGACTATCTAGGACCTTTTCCTAATACCTCGCATGGAAACCAGTAGTTCATTGGTTTCATTGACAATTTGACGAGATTTGCCAGTTTGAAGTCTGTGAAGAATGTAACTGCTGTTAGTACAGTGAAAAATGCTCAAGAAGGGAACGGATTGATAGAGGGACTGAAGAGTACTATTATTCCGTTAATGAAAATTGCCACTCAAAAGGGAAATACAAATGATTGTAATTTACATCTTAAGAATACTGAACGCGATTCAGATTCTACTATTAGTAAGCCTCTAGGTATCAGTCCCTTCGAAGGTTTATTAGCTTACATACCAAGATTTTACGAGGACGAACTTAGACAAGTTACAGTAGCTAGTGAAACATATACCCACCAGAACGAATTGCAACAAAATTTGTGAGAGAAAATAGTGTCAGAATAAGCGAAATATAAATCTTATCATGATGCTAAGAGAAACCAGACTGTAAAATATGATTTAGTCGTTATTGTATTTATGAAGGGAAATCTTATTGCCACAGGATTCTCAACAAAGCTTTAATCGATTTGTAAAGGACCATTGGTCGTCACTAGTATTGAGCCCAGTGTTACTTATAGACTTAAGAAGTTGAATAAAAGTCGTGATAGGAATTTTCAAACAAAGGCCCATGTGAGACAATTGATGCTATGGAGAGATTTAAATTGCGAGAATAAGAATAAGAGTGACGATGAGTTGAATATAAGCGAAATTTCAAGTCAATGTGACTAGGGTGAACATGAGGGTGGGCCAAAAAACATAAATTTCTAGCAATCGATTTCTAATAGAAAAAAACTGTTAGTTCTTTGTGAGTAAAATATATTTAAAAAATGAATTCATACAGTCACCAATTTTTTTATATTAGTATAACTATATGCCTGAAGAATTTATGAAAGTACCTGCTTGATATTAAACAAATGTGGAAAATTAAAAATAGGACAAAAACTTTTTTTTCAATTTTTATTTTATTTTTATTGAATTACTTCGAAAATAAATCATAAGAAAGAAATCATCAATTTAGTAATTATTACCCATTACAATTCTTGAGCGGATTTTATAAGTTCTCTAGATATATAGTACTACATATATAAATAAACCCTCCTATCTGCCCCCCATCACTCTTAAGACCTGTCACGTGCCTGATTGTCAAGTGCTATATCGTTGGACTAAAAAGAAGACTCCGTGGGATTCTACGATGCTATACTGTTAATCAATTAACTGCGAACTCCAAACTCCGAAAATTCAGTGAGACTCTCTATCACTGCCTTTATCTTTACCATACAACGTCAGCTGTTGCTTCACTGCTTACCACACATACTGAGTATGTACCATAGAGTCCGCAGTATAAGACTCCTCGCTTAACCACTAGGTGGAGCCTCAATGCCCTTTTGGGACTTTTTCCTGTGGACGCTGGGTATCGTTTACCAGCTACTCACTTCTTGTACAGCTTCAGCATTGAGTGCATCAATAGTGCAACACTCCAGTGCTTTTGAGTAATAATCCTCGAGATATTGAATTCAACCAATTTTAAGGAGATTGAACCACATCTAAAGAGTACTTCGAATCACTAGAACAAGGATTGAGATCAGGTGTGTGTCAGTTTTCCTCTCGTCATGGCATCATGTTTCACTAGTGTTGTGTAAGGTACCCCATTGTTATGTCAACTTGAATTGTTTCTCTTTAATTATTTCATTCCATCATCAAAATTTGAATGGCTTAATTTTAATGTATTAGAGTTTAAGTTTTATTTGCCGAAATGTACAACTTTAATCTATCTGTGATTTCTATGACTTAACTTGTTTGTTTCTCTTGAGTTCCCAAGGTCGGAATTTCAAACAATAGTGTTTGCAATTTTTATTTCACACCTGATATAATGTGTTTCTCATGTGCTACTCTGTTTATGTTCTTTTCAATTAACGATATTCTTGTTGAATAAATTTAATAATGTTAGATGTTTGATTTATCTTGTTTTATTCTCGAGGAAAATGTGTCAACCTTGCTCAAAATTCGTCCCCACGTTTTTCCCTCTCCCTGAGTTGTCGGGATTAAAATTAGTTACTTGTCCTTTACACGAAAATAATACCTTCCAATTTTTTAGTGGCGTCTCCACAGGCGCCTGGCGCCGGCAACAGACATTTAGCCTGGTCTAGATTCCATAAGTTTTTCAGTTCGCGAATTAGATCAAACAACCACGTTGAGCAGCCAAGTAACGGGTAAGTGAATTGAATATTTCATTGAAAATCCCGTTACACCTGGAATTAAAAAAAAAATCTGCAAAAATAAAAACATGACCTTAAAAGCTTCCAAATTGTTTTTGTGACAAGTTCGCAAATCTTTTCAAATTTTCAAACAATTTCTTCCAAATTAATTTTTCAAAAAAGGAAGGAATATTCCAAATGTTTCCAGGAAACTGAAGAAATTTTTTCATTCTCTTCATTCATTTTATTGAAATTTTTTTAAGTTTGCAATTATTCTTGAATCATTCTAAAACTTCTAAATAATTCTTAAACTTACAGCAATTTTCAGATAAATAAGCTAATGCAATAATATTTTTGAAACAAAATTATTATTATTGTCATTCAT
This sequence comes from Andricus quercusramuli, assembly GCA_932178445.1. Classification (NCBI taxonomy): domain Eukaryota; kingdom Metazoa; phylum Arthropoda; class Insecta; order Hymenoptera; family Cynipidae; genus Andricus; species Andricus quercusramuli. Next base: position 136,186 of record CAKNXH010060060.1, on the reverse strand, counting down.
AATAATAATTTCTTCCCAAACAATTAATGTATCAGAAATAATACGGCACTTCAGCAAAATGAAAAGTATATAAAATATGATTAATAGTATTATTAGGTTATGCGATTGTAGATTTACCTAAAATAGGTTTTATGTAAAATAGAAGGTGAGGAATATCTTTGCGCCTCGTCATAAATAAATTTAAAAAAAAGAGGATAATGTATAATACTAAAGAATTTCATTAAAAGAAAACAAACTCTCTTCTACTGTGAACGAAGAAAATCCCATCTGGTCGTTTTGTCTCGGAATTCCGATAGGATACCAATATGATACGGCACTTTTCGATATTTTCCGTTACGACACGAAACCGAGCGATACAAATCCGAGATTGGAAGATGAGTATCGTATCGGTATCGTCTCAGGATCGAAAAATATCGCTCTACGGCATCACTATTAGAAATTGATTGCACGAAATTCAATTTTTTTTCGACCCATCCTAGTGAGGTTTAGTGGAAAAATTATTTTCCCCAAGATTTGGGGAAATTTCCCTGAAAACACTCATAATTCACTAACCAATTGGCGAAAATTCCCGAAAATTAAGGAAATGAGATAATACCTACAATCTTTGGGAAAATTTCCCTAAACATATCGTCATTTATACGAAAGTTTGGGAATATTCCATACAATTTGCGGAATTGAATGATTGCTACTGAATGTAGGGTATCGTTCCACAAATAATGTTTGATTTTCCACGTAGATTAGGTAAACTTTTTAGAAATTCTTGTAGTATTACCCTATGTTCAGGAAGATATTTTCCCATAAAATATTTGATAAACTAGCGCAATATTTTGAATAATTTTACACATTTTTTGGGAAAAGATTTATTAATGTTATAGTCGTCTCAGAGATTTCTTGTCATACATTTTTGTTGTTCATGTCAGAATGCAATGAATAATTTGCATGTTACATGCAAAAAAAATGTATTTATCTTTTTTAGTTAAAAATTTTGTTTGCAGTACTTTCTTTTTAATAAGTGATAATATTGAAATCTACCGCGGCGCGACGTGCCGCCTCTCTCGCAACAGAAATAACGCGTCGACTGTTTAAGAGAGCAGTTGGCGCAACACAAAGCATAGTTACCTGGAGCAGAGGCTGCTGTGATCAACAAGGCGTCCTCTTTAGCGCGAGGCTCTTCCATTGCTACGGCTGAGCTGCCCTTGCTTTTTGACTAATATTCCACAAATTTTGGAGAATTTTAAGTTATTACACAATATCATTCCGCCTCCGGAAAAATTCGCTAAATTTTTAATTTTTGATGTTTTTATTTAAATATTGCCGAGATACTTTGAGTCGTATTCAAGTCCTTTTTAAGGCGCAGTTCTTGTAGAGGATACAATATATCGTAAAAAAATTTGTTAAACAAGTTTTGACTAAAAATAGAGTTAATGTAATACAATTATGTATATAAATTGTCCTTACCGTATTATTAGTCAACGGAAATTAAAAAAGTTTCTTGGTAGTGTCACGTCCCGTGACGTATATATATGTTAATATATTTATTGATATATTTATATATTTGCATGATTATACTAATAAATACTTAATAAATATAGAGCGAATATTGTGAACTGTGTAGTGCAGCTATACATATATATATA
>CAKNXH010060060.1:103844-134149 GCA_932178445.1 Andricus quercusramuli | reverse complement strand
TTTCAAGTGTAATTGATTATAATAAATTGTTTAAACTAATCTATATTCATTTATTGGCTACTCTTTCCTCTTCCCTGTGCGAGATCTTCGATCTCAACTAAAACGAGGAACCTAATTAAAAAGGAAAGTATTTTACGTTTTCCATGACGTAACAGTAGATTGAGCATAGTTGTCAAGTATAAACTAATATTTTAAAATTTTTAAATTGGCCCATCATAACCTCAAAATTTAATAAAATTTTTGTCTCGTCTAGAAGTAAAAAAGAGTTTGCTGAATACATTTATAAAGACAACATATATCTCAGAGAATATACTTACAGGAGATAAATCCCAGAGGAAATTATCCCAGATAGCAAATGTGCGGGGTACTTTACTCGCATGGCATGCGGGGCACGCAGTGCGTGCTGGGTGCGAGGCATATGGGTCGCACTTTCTTAGGGGCACGTACGTGCGAGGCATATGCGACGCACTTTGTGATAGGCACGATGTGCGGCGCATGTGTGTCGCACTTTGTAAGGGTCATTATATACATGATATATAAATAATAAGCACATTTTTTGATAATAGTAGAGGAGAGTCACTAGTTGCGGGCACTCTCCGGTTGTGGGCTCCTCTGCGTAACAACCGAGAGAATAGAAATATGCCTGATCTAACTGGTGGCGTACTTGTATTCTGACAGTAGTACGCAGTTTTCGAGGTGATATCAACGTAAATAGACGATTTGTGCATTAGCTGCGATCATATTGAAAAAGATAAGTAAGCATTAACGCATTTGTAATGTACCAATGTTTAAAAACTGCGATAAATCAAAGTAAATAATCTCAAACAGGTGAGTGTTATCGATATTTCTACAGTACTTTCCTTGTGATTTAAGATGTCCCACCAATTTATATGCAAGTTATGAAACATCATATTTTCTTGATGCACCGATAATGGTCGTGAATTCCAGTTGTGGACACTTGAATGTAACCGGTTCTGGGCACCTTTTTTGTCATTTAAAGCATCTGTTTGACTTAAAAACTGTCAGATATCATCATTTATGCCGAAATAACATATTCCATTGAAGTTTTAACGTATTTTAGTTATTATTTTAGTTCACGTATTTCAGCCATGACAACCCCGAAGAAGTCAACTACCTTTTTTTTTATATTTTTGCCACTAAAGGCCTTTAAAATTGATAAACCTTGAAATTCTGTAGAATTAGGTGCATTTGCCTTTAGCTATCTCCATTTTCAGTAAATTTTCGAATGGTGCCCAAAACCGGTTACGATTTTTTTTTCTCAAAAAATGACGATTCCACCAAATTGGTCGTAAATTTTTTCTAGTTGACGGAATCAATGTATTTACTTCAGCAAAAAGTTAGCTAAGGCATCTAGCTTTCCAATGAGATCCATACCCCCGCATAATAAATGTCTCAAACAAAAATTATGGGTCAAAAATAAAACTGTGCCCACAACCTGACACTTTCCCCAAGTATATTAAACTATTATTATTGTAATAAAATTTTTTTAAATATTGATAATTATTATAATTAAAGATTGAATTAATTGATACTGTAAAAATTTGTGATTTACAAAAATTAAAACATTCCCGATTTTATTATAAGAATAAATTAAGAAATTAGTGAGAATTATTGAATGCATGGTTGTATAGTTTCAACGTACAATATGCATTTTATTTATTTTAAAACTCTAATTTCCAACTTTAATCGACTATAAAAATAATTTCAATTAGCCTTCTGTCAATTTGAATTTGAAATTAAGTAAATAAAGCAAATGAAATTTTTGGTCTAATTTTTATTTTACATATTTATTTATGTTTATAACTTCAACTTGTGCTTTTAATTTCAAGTTTAACATTAAATTGAGTTTAAAATGTAATTTAAAATCAATGTTTGAAGAATTTGTACATAAATTTAAAAAATGCATCTTTAATTTTTAATCGTATTGTATTCATTTTTTATTATTTTGAAGTAGAAATAAGAGGAGCATAGAAATTGAAATCTATTTGAAAATCGCCCATATATGTTCATAATCGCAGTTACATTTGTTTTCTTTTGTGATTTTATCTTTAGTACTTCTAAGTAAGGTTTTCCTTAAATTATTGTTGATTGCAAAAACAAATTGACGACTACTTTTTTTGAATTCTGAAAAAACATTAGTCTAAGTTTTGAATGTATGGTAATAAAACCATTTTTTTAAGATTGCTATCTTTAGGTTGCGTGGATATAGTTTTCTGTAAATTAATTATGTGTTTGTATCTTTCAGCGATTTTAGTTTTTGACAAATTAGGTCAGGTGTCAGCCCTGGTGCCAAGCACCAAGGGGTGCCAATAAGGGGCAATAAGGGGTGACAAAACCAAAGCGCAACACCGCAACCGCCCCGGGTGCCAACCCATGCTACGCCACCACTGACCGGAGCAAAATGGTTTTCGAAATCAGTTGATTACAATTTTATTGTTTTCGATTTTTAATGACGGATCCAGAAAATTTATTTCATTATCCTTAGCCAGTTTCATGGTGAATTTGAGTTTAGTGTCAGCAGTATTAAACTTTTTTAGAAATTTGTTAACTTTATTTTTCGGTAGGCAAATTAATATTGGCTGCAGCAGCTGATATTGGAGATCTCATGGTTAAGCCGTAAATTTGTTGGTAAAATTTACCATTGAACTGACAATAAGATGAGTCTAAGCATAGTTTCAGAGCTTCATCAAAATCTTTTTTAGATAAAAAAGTATGGGGTTCAATGTCTTCCCAACGTTTACCTATTGCGCCCCTGATTAAATTCCATGAGATATTAGTGCACCCGGATACGATATCTGGAGAGATATATGATATTTAGTTTTCCCCACAATTTTTTGTGAAGGCTTTGCTAGAAATCTAGAAAGACAGTAAAATGGTGAACCGGGAAAAGTGATGATAGGTCCGAATGGGCAATTTATTTTGTGTAATTTTAGCAGTCCGTAAAACCATGTTGCAGTGCCATTTGTGCAGTTTAAATAATTGTAAGTATCGGCGTTAATAACATTGTTATTGTTTTTGAAAGTGGTTAGTAGTTAATTTAGTATGAAATTTTCTTGTAGGATCATTTTTCATAATTCTATAAGTTGTTTTATCTTCTAACAAGCATAAAGCTTTAGTAATGTAATCTGTTTGATTCATTATGATACTTTTATTGCTTTTATGTATGTTAGTTATTATAATATCTTTATTTGTGTTGATAAACTCTTTAGTTTTTTAAATATTTTGCTGTACAATGAAGTTTTTTGTAATAAAAGCATTGCTGTTATGAATCCAGTTTTGAGTCCAATAAGTAACTTTATTTCTTAGTGTATTTCTAAGATTAGGCTTGATGTTTTTCATATTGGATTCAATACTACACGTCATTTTAGCTATAGGAAAGTTTTTTCTGGCATAAGGTAAAGCAAAATTGCCACCCAGACTGATCACCTCCCTTACTTCGTCAGGAATAGTTTTGTTAGACCTATTTACTACCCAATTATTACTATCAGTAATGAGTTTCGGTTTTTTAGACGATGACGTAGATAACATTGAGCATGCATCAATAGTGTAACGCAGTTTCTTTTTGGATTCGTGTTCAGGGAGTCCTAGATGATAAAAAAATGCAGGGTGCCAGATTCAGATAGTGTGCATTTGCCCGGGGGGGGGGGGGGGGGCGCACGGAACGCGGTATCTCTTACGAATTAATCAGTTAATTTGCAACTTTCTACTCAAATTAAATGTATTTTTCTTCATTTATTTCAACTAAACATATTTTAACCAAAATCTAGTGAAAAACTCATATCATCCCTTTACAACAACCCTGAAGTATTAATTATTCCCAGAGCGGCACATGTACAATGCGAATTTTGTGAAGATTTGGACTGAAGATTAGAATTTCAAAAATGCAGCAGTGCAAAATGGGGAAGAAATATATGTCTCTTGAAATATTATATTGGAATAGATTAAAATATTAGAAATGAAGTTGAACAAATACTTTCTCGTTTTTTGAAAATATAGAGAATAGAATCTGCCTGATTTGAAACAGCTTTCGGTCCCATATATAAAATGTACAATTTAAAATACCTTTAATTAGTACACGAATATACATAAATACACGTATTTACGTATATAAATTTAAATTATAACCGCCAATTAGATAAGAAATCACAGGTAAACTTAGGTTGGAAGATTCATTTTGCACGAAGTTTCGAAATCTAAATATGCTAACCCAATAATCAGTCACATTTGAAGAGAAAAACTTTTTGAAAAAATTGAAATCTGTTAATATTTAGAACTCTCACGTGGGGAAAAACTGAGTAAAATCATAAAATTGAGATAAATTTTCCTCAAATATGATCGTTACCTAACGCCTATGTACAGGTAGAAGCAGCTTTTTACACACCGAAGGGAGTGAATCCAGGAATTAAGTCATTTCGTCTATTTGTCGAGAAGCTCTTACATAAATAGTGCGAATTCCAAAGTTTTCTCAAGTTTTAAATAAAATCTAAAAATGATAAGCTCCATATAATGTTCTTATAATCATCTTCAAGGTTAATTTATATATAATCGTTTTAACTTATCAGCATAATTGTGTGATTTTTTTTGTTTGCATGGTGCAATTCTTTAAAGCTGGAACAAAAAAGTACGTCAAATTCGTTTGAAAATTCCAGAGGAAATTTCATCTATAGGAAAATTATAATACTGAAAACAAAGTAAATGTAATGTACTTTTTTATATGATTTTAAATAACGTGTTATTTCTCATAACCTACCTCTTATAATTATAATTTTTTTCGAAATTATTGAAAAAAAATTGTCACGCTATTACGGAATTATTTTGTAAATGTACAGAACAAGAACGGAATTTATTTGGAAAATAGCCCTATTAGGGCCCAAAGATGGCCCTGGACATTGATTAGAATTGAAAAAGGATCCTTCTTAGGGGCCTCATCAAACTTTCTTTGACGAGCCCCAACAATCTTGCGTAACCATGTGCCTGAAGTTCCAAACTTTCAAATGAACGAATTGAAAAAAAAAATTATTTTCTCAATTTTCGCCTAGCCGAATTAGCTTAGGAATGCATAAAAGTGAGTACTATACAGAAAAATCTAACGATAATAATTTTCTTAAGGGTCAAACACCCTTAAATGTTAATGCAGATAGGGCCAACACAAAATATGTAGAATGACAGCCTGCATACACTTTTTTCTCGAATTAAACATAGTGTTAAATTACTTTTTCATCAAACAAGTTTCTTCAGTGGAATAGATATCAAGGGAAAAGATATTTAAAACCACACTTAGTTTTTTGAAATCAAAAAATTCGAAAAAAGTGTATAAAGGCGGCTATTCTGCACATTGTGTGTTGGCCCGATCACCATTAACATTTGAGGGTGCTTTACTCTCTAAAAATTAATTATCCTTGTATTTTTTTCATCATAATAGTTACTTTTACGCCTTTCTAAAATAATTCTGCTAGGCTAGTAGCAGAAAAAAATTAATTTTTTTTTTCATTTCGTTTATTTGAATGTTCGAAAATTCAGGTTACATTGCGTAACCATTGCGCGCCAAGGACCCTATATCATCCGCAAAGGGTTAACAATATTTATACATGTAATATTGGAGAAATATCTGTTTCTTTCCCATTTTCGACTGCTGCGTTTATGAAATTCTAATCGTGAGTCCAAATCTTTACAAAACGCGCATTGTATATGTGCCGCTCTGGGAATAATTAATACTTCAGGGTTGTTGTGGAGGGATGATATGAGTTTTCTTACAGAGTGTTTCATTAAGATTGGTTAAAATATGTTGAATTAAACATAAATAAAGAAAAATACAATTAATTTGAGTGAAAAGTTTCAAATTAACTGATTAATTCGTAAGAGATACCGCCGTTCCGAGCGCTCACCCCCTGCCCCCACACCCCGGGTAAACGCACACTATCAGAAGCCGGCACCCTGCATTTTCTTATTATCTAGGACCCCCTGAACATGAATCCGAAGAGAAACTGCGTTACACTATTTATGCATGCTCAATGTTACCTACGTACTGCACTATTTGTTGAGATCGTAAGTTTTCGATTTTTAAGATTGATATATTAATGATTTTTTTTAGTGTATTTATCAATATCTGTAGTAGTTCTAGCTTCTCAATGATTAAACAAATTATTTTAGAGTTTCTGAACGATTTGACATCAAAAGTGATATATATTTTTGTAGATATCTTTAATTTCAATGGAGATGTCCTTAATTTCATTTTTTTAAATCATTCAACCTAGATGTTTGATTGATTTTTCTATGTTTTTACAAATTTGTTTCGAAAAGAATCTAATATTCGGTTGGATGTTACCTATTACGTGGGTTAGTAACAAATCTTTATTCCGACACCGATGTAGGAATATACGTTGATTCTTTCCTTCTTCCGCATAAAAGTTTGGTTTCTTCCAGTTCTTTACCAACCACACAGCATTTTCGTCGTAGTTTTGTTAGAGTTGTTAATAGTATCCATTGGTTGTCGTTTTGCTGTTAAAGGTTTTAGGCCAGTATATAGATGTTTTAATTTTTTCCGGTACTTAGAATATTAATGTAGTGAAGGCCTTTTCCGGCTTTTTGATGCTTTTATTTGAAAATTGCGGACATGTTTCGACTCATGTCCGAGTCCTTTTCAAGGCGTAGTTCTATAGAGCATACAAACATATCGTAAAAAATGTGTTACAAAAGTTTTAACTAAAAATAGAGTTAAAGTAATGCAATTATGTATAAACATTGTCCTCACCTTATTATTAGTTACCGGAAATTAAAAAAGTTTCTTGGTAGATCGTGCATAGTTGTCAAGTATAAACTAATATTTAAAAATTTTAAAATTAGAACCTCATAACCTCAATAAAATTTGAATAAAATGTTTGCCTCGTCTAGAAGTGAAGCAGAGTTATGTGAATACGATTTATGAAGAAAACATATATTTTAGCGCATATATACTTACAGGAGATAAATCCTAGAGGAAATTATTATATATTCTACATTTTTCAAAGAAGAAAGTGGCAGAGCCTTCTGGTATGTTAAATTATAGCGACATGACATGAGTAAATATGTCTAACAAAACAGGTGTGAAGGAAGAAGGGTGAGTGAAGGCAAGGGTGTAAAGGGTGAAAGTAAGTTGTGAGAAAGGGAAATTGGAGCGTGCGAATTTTTTTGAGGTTGGGAGTAGAAAAATAGTTGTCCGGTAAGGGGGGGCAAGAGAAAGGCGAGTAAAGAGCGGGAAACGTCGCGGATTACATGGTAAGGTAGAAATGCCGACCATACGAAGTCCACAAACGGGCGACGGAGGGCAGGAAATGGATGATACAAGAGCTGAAGATGTTGAGAGCGTGATTAGCGGGGAGAAGGGAAAAAATTACAGTAGCGATGAGGAGACGTTCGAGACACCGACCAGGGTCGGGACGGCTGAGAGAAGGGGATTAGGCACGGGCCAGAAACGCGGGAGACCTTCAATCTTACAGCGCCTCAACAGGCAAGGTAGCGCGGGCTTAAATAGGAGTCTGGATGAATGGCAGAAAAAGGTGAATGCGACTAGCAGTAAAGGGGAAGATAAAAGAAAGAGAGAGGAAGGGGAAGATGATTCTGAAAGGGACAAGGATAACAAGAAAGTTAAGATTAAACGAGAACTCCAGACAGAGTTACGGGGGATGTTTGAGAAGCTAGGAGCCCTCATAAAAGGGTTTGGAGAGGAAACAAGGAAGAAACTGGATGATATGAATAGGCAGTGGAAAGACGTTAGGGGGGAAGTGAGAAACGTAAGAGAAAAGTGGGATGAACTCTGGAAAGAGGAGAAAGACAAGGTATGGGGTAAACTAGAGAGCATAGAGAATAGACAGAGAGAGGTCGACGAACAAAGAAATAGGGAGATAAAACAGTTGGAAGAACGGGTAAGCAAATTAGAAATTAGGAATGACCATATGGGGAAGGAAACAGAGAGTGCGGGAAAAGTATAAGGGAGTAATAACGTGCAATATGAGAATAAAAGATTGAAGAAAAGACTGAGTCAGATTGAAAGAAGATTGGAAGGGGAAGAAAGGACGAAGAGGAAAAATAATATAGTAGTCAAGGGATTGAAAGTAGAGAGTGAAACAGGGGAAGTGGAAATCAAAAATCTGCTGAGAGATATTGGAATTCCAGTAAGGGTATAGGGAGTTAAGAGAATAGGAATGACGAAGGAAGGAAAAGAAGGAATGTTTATAGTGAAAGTAGGGAGTGAGGAGGAGAAAAAGAAAATTATGGAGAACAAAAAATTATTGAAAGGAAGAAGGGAGAGAATTGAAGAGGATCTGACATGAAGGGAGAGGAAAAGGAGATGGCAAATAGAGCAGAGAGCATGGGTAGAGAGGAAAAAGGGGTGCATGGTATGGATAGGGAGAGAAAGATTATGGATAAATGGAGAGGATTGGTCCTGGGACGAGGAAGTAGAAGAAATAAGGAAGAAGGGAAAAAGAGCTAAGAAAGGTAGTAGAAAGGAAGATGCAAAAGAGGTTAGAGATCAAACAGAGGGGTTTCCAAAAAGCAAGGCGGAAGAAAAGTGAGGAGGATAGGTGAGGGAAGGGAGTAGAGAAACGTAAAAATAGCTTTCTGGAATGTGTCAGGCTTGAAGAACAAGAATGAATGTTAGATATGAAAACGAGGAGGCAGTAGACTCGTTAATTTAAAGGATGAAAGGGTCGATTGAGAAGGTAAGGGATGAGATAGGTACAAAAGGAGGAAGAGAAGAGGGAAACAGAGGCTGGTGGGACGAGGAATGCAGGGAGAGTTAGGAGAGAATGAAAGAGTCTGTAAGAAAATGGAGGGAAGAAGAAATAGAGAAGGCAGAGTACAACATGAGAAAAAGAGAACATGAGAGGATGCTGGAAAGGAAAAGGTGAAATACAAGGAAGAAGTAGAAGAAGCAATCAAAGAAGGTCGGGTCTGGGATGTGATAAACAGGGAAAGAGGAGGAAGGAAGGGCGTGAATGAAGAAATAGAAATGGATGAATGGACGGATTATTTTAAGGGTCTGCTAGGGGAGAACAAATTAGGATCAAAGGGGGAAATAGAAAGACAGTCTAGGGAGAAATGGAGGAAGGGAACGAAATAACAAGAGAAGAACTGAATGAGGCGATAGATAGACTAAAAAGAAACAAGGCTACAGGAGAGGATGGTACGGAGAACGAAGCGATAAAGTATGGGGGAGAAGGGATTAGGGAAGGGATGTGGAAGATCTGCAACAAGGTCTGAAATTGAAAGGGTAAGAAAGTAGAAGAGTACAGAGGGATCACCCTCATGCCAGTGGGTTATAAAATATACGCGGAGATTCTAAGAAAAAGGTTGGAGAGTCAGATAGAAGAGAAACAAAGTATCCCACACAATCAAACGGGATTTAGGAAAGGGATGGGGAAATAGATAACATTTACGTTCTTAACTACTTGGTTAACAAAAACTTAGGGAGAAAAAGAGGGAAATTAGTAGCCTTGTTCGTAGATTTCAAAGCAGCTTTTGACTTAGTGAATAGAAAAGTGCTATGGCAGGCAATGAAAGAGAGGAGAATAGAGGAAGGGTTAGTGGAGAGGATAAAGGAAATTTTTACTGAAAGCAGGATTAGAGTGAAGATAGGGGGGAAAAAAGAGGAGGTTTTCTGGACAGGAAGAGGTCTAAGGCAAGGGTGCCTGTTGAGTCCGCTACTATTTAATATGCTTCTGGCAGATTTAGAAGAGAAGCTAAAGGAGAAAGGAAAAGGGGAACGATTCTGGGTAATAGCAAACTATACTCTCTAGCATACGCGGACGACGTAGTTCTATTAACAGACGATGAGAAGGGGATGAACCTAATGATAAGAATTTTCGAAGAGTATGTGGGAGCAAAAGAACTGACGGTGAACGTAGGGACGACGAAGGTGATGTGCTTCAGAAGTAGAAAGACCAAAATAGGTTCCGTTTGGAAGATAAACGGACAAAGAATGGAAAGTGTGGAGGAGTTCTGTTACTTAGGTTTTTGGTTTGAGGCAGGAGAGGGAAACGAAGTGTATTTGAGGAAGAGAATCGAATGTGCGAGCAAAGTAATGGGCCAAGTATGGGGTATAGGAAAGAGAAGATTCAATGACGATTGGAGAATGAGGGTCTGGTTGTTTGATGCGTTGGTTTGGGCGGTATTGTGTTATGGGGTGGAATTCTGGGGATGGAAGAAACATAGCAAAGTGGAAAACATGCATGAGAGATTTCTGAGTTTGGTAATGGGGCTTAGATGGAGTTGCCCAGGATACATGTTGAGGGAAGAACTAGGAAGGGAGAAAATGGTAACGAGACCAATTAAGAGTGCCTGGACGTTTGAAGAGAAGCTGAAAAGGGGAGCAGAATAGCACAAGTATCCTTGCACGAAGTTCGGAACAAGGAGACGAGAGGAAATTTGGGGGATTCGAAATGGGAGGAAGAAAGGAAAAAAATGAGGAGGGTTTTTTGATATACAAGAAGCGGTTCTGTATTGGCAGAACATAGAATTAGAGCTATTAGTAAGACAAGGAGAAGAGAGATGGAGAAAGGTTATGGATTCCAGATACAATAGCTGGTATATGATGGTCAAAGGGTTGATGGAACCAGAATATTTGCAAAAGATGAAAAAGGAAGACAAAAGGCATAGGGTGGTACGGTTTAGAATGGTGGAAGAAGTGAGAGCTTATAGATACTGGATGGATGAAGAGGACAATCTGTGCAGAGTATGTGGATACAAAGTGGAGTCATGGGCACATGTGTTAGAGAGGTGTACAGGATAGCAAGATGGACAGTTGAGTGTGGATGAGTGTGTAAGATCGATTTTGGATGGTAATGGACAGGGAGTGATGTGGATGAAAAAACTGAAAGAAATAAGAGAAAGCAAGGGAACAGAGCAGAGCCAAACGGGTAATCCTGTTCAAAGGAAAGTAACTAGTAAAAAATTTTTATTTTTAAATCGGTGAAAATGCATTTGATGGTAAGAGAAAACGGAAGCCCTGGAAGATCGCTCATTTTTAGAAGTTTAAGAAGAATAGTATTAATATAATTGTTATCATGTTAGGCGAAGCATTAGAATATAAGGAGCGGTTAAGTTAGACTAAGGATGAAATGAAAATATATGTACAGGGAGCGGAGGCCCTCAAACCCGTAAAAGGGAGAGAGATTAAATATACATATGGTTGATTCTCTGTGTTAATGTCACTTTTGACAGTAGCAACTTTTTTGCAAAAATATTCTGAAATAGGTTTTCTTTTGCATCACGCCTATTCTTTGGTGCTACAATAAGCAATTATTAAAATATTTTAGCTTAAACATATTTTTTTCTATTTTTTTAAACAATTTATTGACAGAGTTATCAATTTTCTTTTATAATTTGGATTCATGGACCGATTTCTATAGAAGTGAGTATTCTAAAGTTTTACGGGTCGCTGATTTTGAATTTTATAGCAGAATTTCAAAATTCAAGATGGCTGATTCAATATTGCGGACCGAAATTTTCAAAACAGTCACCATTTTATAAAAATGTCCATCCTAAGGTCATTAGGTCGCTGAATCCAAATATAATAATAACATTTTTTAACTCAAAATAGTTTATCCAATATATTGTATTGGATTTTTTTTTTTAAATTTGTTATACGAATGGTTTTCCTTCCGTATTTTGGATCGCTAAATGCAAAAGTGATAAGCTGGATGAATGAACTTCCTAGTATTCTAAGATTTAAGAAAGCATTTCATAATTATGAACACATTTTTGTTAAGAAACACTATAATTTATCTAAATTACAAAACATAAATTAATTAATTATAAAGCTCCCAAAACATAAATTGTATTTTCACGTGTACTCGCATGTCAGTACGTTCTTTTAGTTTAATAAGGCTTACAACAGAGGAATACGTCTCTAAAAAACGGATTTATTTTTTCGTGCGTCTCTTTATTTCTTTGCTAACGTTTTTGTTCTTTTTTTATTCAGTTTAACAATACTGAATTTACATAAATATTACTTCTACAAATCACACATAACCCATAACATGAAGAACCGTATACATTTTTAAAAAGTTCAAATGTTTTGACATTATTTTCTAAAAGGATCGCTCAAAACTACATTTAAGTAATATATTTTCTTCTCCTAATGACATAATGAATTAATTAACTTACCAAATAAACAGACTCCATTACACAAATACACTGAAATACACGCAGTCGAAACTGACAGCTCAGAGCCGGGTCACAGCTCATGGAGCGAGGCCCCAAATTATTATCAATCTTTACCTGCGCCATGACAAAATGCATTAGATATTTCATTTCTCAACAGATTCAAGTATTTTAGAATAGATTAATGTTAGTAGGATGCTTTGTTTAATAAACAATAATGAGGCACATGGTTAACCTATTTGTGTTTCATTCCTGGCTTCCCCACTAAAAAAAAAGTCAGGAATCGTCACAAATGGTAAGAAGTTCTGACGATTCCTGACCATCCTGACCATTCCTACGAATCTGACGATTTCTGAAGATATGCTAATTCACAGCCTATCAGGCAGCACATCGGCTAGGACAGCAGGTAGGCCAACCCAGAAGGATTAAAAAATGAAAATAATTTTTTTTTTCAATGTTGTATATACAGATACAAAAGTTACAAATTCAGAATCTACGGGTTTCGACGATTTCAGATATCTAAAAATGTTCCTAACAAATTTTAAATCATATCAAATATAACGTATCTTGTAAAGAGAAAGAGATACGTCAAAACGGACAAAATTGTCAGATTCTCCTTCAAAGTCATTCAATATATGAATATCAATAATTAAATATAAGTAAAAAGAAAATATGCATAAATAAATACAAATAAATAATATAAATAAACTGGGAAATATAAAAGGAATTAGGTTTTATGGCATTCCATTCTTGGACCCCTAATAAAAGTATTATCCTTCGAACCCAAGCTCTGACGATTTCTGAACATTTCTCACGAATTCTGACTTTTCCTGACGATTTCTGTCGAGAAACGTAAAAAAAGTGATCAGAAATGGTCAGAAGTCCGGACTTTTTCTGACGAATCCTGACTTTATTTAGTAGGGTTTGAATTCTGTGTCGTGTGCTGGCAAGACGTGTAATGACAAACAATAATAAAACATTGCTTGTACTTATTTAAAAGAATAAATTGAGAAGTCCTTTGGAAGAATTATTCACTATGACTCCCTTTGAAGATCTGTTAGCTTACAATTGATATATTTTCCCGAAAAGTGTACAATTTACCTAAAGCGTGTAATTTTTTTATTTTTTTTTTTAGAGGAGGTGAGAATGTATTTACGCACTGAGTGTGGGACTCGACCTAAAGACGGTAATACCCACTAAACTCACCTCCTCTTCCCGCCAACCCATGTTCCCGGAATCCGCTTTCGCATTACTCCAGGAACATGGGGGTAAGGCCACTAAGCCGTGCTCCGGCTTCCAATGTTTAGCAACAACGTGGAATTTCACCTTCTTACGCCCAACCAGGATGCACGCATCGTCCTCAGTGGTGTGGTGGTACCACAACCCGGGCTCGTCGGCCTTCGGCATCCTGGTTGAGTATATCAGGCTAGGCAGCGCGCCCCTGAGGCTTCGTCACCGAAGCTGCCTCTCGAAACGCCCTGCATCTCATCGTCCTCGGCGGATGATCAGTCCAGGGCTTACCTTCTGCTGCAGCGCAGAGGAAGCACTGCGGTGTACTCACGCACTCCGCAGCCCTATGGCCCTCTTTGCCACATCTCCTCCATGTGGCCGAAGCCCTGGCAGCGATAACATCGGAGGACCTCCGTCTTCTTCCGGACCCTACAGACATCCATCCCACTTTTACATGCCCTGTCCGGATAAGCCGTGACGTCAGCTCCTCAGTAAGCTCGACGTAGGCCTTAAGGTGTCCCCTAAAGGCCCTCTTGGTCATGTTCACCTTTAAGTTGTCCGAGTCAATACCATCGAAGTGACTTCGTACGGCCTCCTTTACATCCTCCTCGTCAATCGTAGTCTCCAAGTCGAGGACCTCTACTTCCATGCGAGGGACCAGCTCACGCACGGTATTTCGAGCGCCAACTACCTCCCTGATGGCGGAGGACAGTTTTGCCCTGCCGTCCGCTGCCGGGCCTACCTCGATGAGGATTTCCCCCTTCTTCATTTCCCTGACATCCTTGACTTAGACACCAAGGGTGTCCGGCTTCACCTTCTTTTTTAGGTCTTTCAGGACCTCGGCATAGCTCGAATCCTCGGCCGGTCGTATCACGACCGCCTCGGGTCGAGCTCTCCTTTTCGGCTCCTTTTACTTGGTTCTTTTAGGTGTACCTGTTGCCGCCCCTACGTTTTCTCGTTTCGGAGTTGAGGACGTTGATGCTGTAGTGCGCGTCCTCGGTTTCCTCACCTTCTGCCTTGCGTCACTTGCCTCAACGGGACTCGTAGAAAACTCCCTCTCTCGCTTCCCAGTTTGGAGAGTGGCACCCTCCAGAGCTTCTTCGGTTTGAGTCCCGGTTTGGCTTGTATCCCTGCTCTTATTCGCCTTCTTTTTTTCCGGCGTTCTGGCCAACCCGTTTTACCGCATCTTGATAATACCAATCAGCGAAGTCCATGGAGGTTTTCAGCGACTCCACTGTACGCTGCGCCTCACCCAGTCCTTGCCTGATTGGCAGAAACATATTCCGCTTCGTGTCGCAGAAATCCTGCATGTTCGCCAAAACACCCTTCAAATCCTTCAAGATTTTTCGGCTCCTCTTCATGTATTTATCCGCGTCCAATATCTCGAGTCTAGCATTCGACTTTTGAGCGCGGTCAATCTCGATTCCCACGAGTAGCTAGGGAAATAGAAGTCCACCCCCGCAGAGTCCCGCATGCGGGGGTGAGGTCTGCATACTCGAGAAGGCGACCTGGTATCCTAGAGATACCTGGAGCGTGTAATGACACATCATAAAAATACGCTAAAGTTTAAAACGTTTTATGTTAGTTTAAAGGTAAATCTTTCAAATGTTACGATTGATTCATACACATATGTGATACTTCGACTCATTTTTTTAAGAGTTACATTGATGCTGGTTAAAATAACAAAACCAAAAAACAAAAAAATCGTCAAAAATTTAGCATATTGTCATTACACGTTCCAGGAAAAAAATTAGGGGGAAACTTTTCAACATAAAATTCCCTCATCTTTAAATGCGACAAAATGAAAATCGATATGCAAGAATAATAGTTTTTGAGACATAATTTTAAGAGGTACCAGTGAAAAATTATATTTTATTACCCTCGGTTTCGAAAATCCTCCTAGGTGGAGAACAAGGAAAGGGCATTTTTTCAAGTATTTAACGCTTGTTTGATGTATTTTTCAGATAAAAATAACTTAAAACGATTAAGTTTACCGAATTATAAAGCAATTCAATAAATATTCACGAAGATATTACACGAGAAGCAAAATTGATCTTTATGTACAATCTACCAAGAAACTTTTTTAATTTGCGTTAACTAATAATAAGGTAAGAACAATGTATATACATAAATGTATTACTTCAATTCTATTTTTAGTCAAAACTTGTTTAACAAATTTTTGTACGGTATATTGTGTCCTCTACAGAACTATGCCTTGAAAAGGACTCGGATCCGAGTCGAAACATGTCGGCAATATTTTAATAAACACATCAAAAAACCGGAAAAGGCCTTACTCACTACATTAATATCCTAAGATAACAGAAAAAAAATAAAACATTCCACAAAAATGTAGAGAATTTTCCCAAATCTGTTTTGGGGAAAATTCCAGAATTTCTTTTGTAATATTTTACAAACTGTTTTTGGGAATTTTCTCCAAGGCGGAGTAGGAAAAATTCCCGAATATTGGTGTATTTTACTTCCACAAGCTTTTGGGGAAAATAACCTTGACAATTTTTTACAGTGTACGAAAGAGACTCGTGTACTTAAAAGATTACGAGTACTCAAATTGAAAAAAGAAATGATTTGTGTTAGGATTGTATCAAGTTGCCGACTAAAATAAACCAAAAGTTTGGAGGAACAAACTTCGCATAGGCTGGCCAATTGTTATAAACTAAAATTTAATTCTGCTTAAATTAATATAATAATTATTATAAAGAATGTTCTGGAATTCAAAGTGCGCATGCTTAAGAGATAAAAAGGATGCTGGGAAACAAAGGGCGTAGTAGTAGGTTTTGAGCTATGGAAGCGAGAGCTTGGGCACTCTGCCGATTGAACGGCACTGAAAAGGCAATGCCCAGTGCCGTTTCAGTGCTGTTCGTTGAAAGCTACTCAGATTCCAGTTTTGAATGCCTGCAGAAGTTCCCTTTATATCTGCGACTAGGCTACCAAGTATACCATTTGAAAGGGATTAAAAATTAAAAATTAAAATTTGCAAAATTTTGAAATTACCTCTGCGAATGTTAGACATTCAGAATCTACGGGTTTCGATCATTTCAGATATCTTACTTTTTTTTAATAGTTTAAAATTGGAATGAATATAATATATATCGTAAAAGGAATGAGATACGCGAAAACAGACAACATTTTTTAATTAAACACCAGAATAGTATATTAGTATATAATTTATGATTATAAAATATATATGAGACAATTCATAAATTTAAAAAAGTATTAACAATTTGAAGAAAATTTTAAAAAGGGATTTGGGTTGGTGGCAGCTGACTACTGTAAACCAGTCTGCCCGCCCGGTACGTGACGAATACAATAGGACCATTATATGACCGTCGCATCACTCTCGAGTGCCATTTAGGTGCCGAAATCAGCACAAACAGTCACTGAAACGGCACTGGCGGCCCAGTGCCGGTCGCCAGTGCCGCTTCAGTGCTGTTTCATCGGCAGGGCAGTGACCTGCGTAATTAGAAACAAAACGTCTAGTATTAACGAGAAGGAATCTTACTTGTTTGTTCATGTGAACATCAAGTATTTACTTCAAACCTAACTGAAAACGAAGTGCGAGTATTAAAGTAACTCTGCTTCGTGACACTTATTAAAATGCGATTCTCCGTTTCTCGGGTCCGCCAGAGTCTCACAGCTTTTTTGGTGTTTACGCACTCAATTTAACTTTATGTAACTTTATATCTTCAACTTCAATAAACATTTACATTTTCCATTTAAAAAAATCAACTCGCACAAGCAATTTCTGCCCCACTCTCCAACCGCACTTATATTTGAGGTTAAATTTATAACAGAAGTATCACTCTTTGATATAGCTATATCCCTGCCGATTGAACGACACTGAAACGGCACTCCCCAGTGCCGTTTTAGTGCTGCTCGTTTAAAGCTACTCAGATTCCAGTTTTAAATCCCTGCAGAAGTTCCCTTTATACCTGCGAATAGGCTACCAAGTAGACCAGCTGAAAGGGATTGAACATTAAAAATACGGCTGCGAAGTACTGTGGACGTGTTCATTATGGGTGTATTTAATTGTGCTCATTTCATGAGCATTTTGCTTCCTCATAAGTATCAAATGAACAACATTTAACCTACGGTAGTTTTATATTTAAAATTGAAACCTGATAGAAACAATGTAACTTTTCTTAAAACTTACTGAGTAGATATTGATTAATCAATAATGGTCTTCGAAAGTTCGTCAAAAGATCAATCCACGCGTCTCGAAGACGCAAACAATTACATCAAATGCAGTACTGTTATATTCTTAATATAAAAAAACCCTTTTATAAACAAGGAAACTAATTTTGTTGAAAATTTTAATAACGATATTGATAGGTTATGGTAGATCATGAAAAGTTCTTAATTTTGGCAATCGATTATAGTTGTTCTCCCAATATTAAAAAAGTTGTCATATCAACAAGATGAACAACATTTTTTTTTTCAATTTATAAATCGGTATTATTAGATCATAAGAGGTTATAAAAGTTTAGAAAGATAATATAAATAGATGGTAAATTGACATACTTCAGACCAAAGAAAGTAGCTTAGCTGTTAAAAACCTTTATTCGCTGTTAACGTTTCGAAAACGGTCGTTTTCCTCATCAGGACATAAAAAATTCAAGTAAAATTCCAAGTTTCGTCGAACATCATAATGATCATTTTAAGACTTCCCTTCCTCATCTTCATCACTTAAAGAGCCACATCTTTTTTCTTGAATTTTCGTTAACTTCCTTCAAAAAAACTTCAAAAAAATTTTGGGTTTTTTTTTTTATCTCTAAACGCAAAAAAAACTAATTCTAAATGGTCGATCTAGCTTAAAATTCTGTCAGGCCTGGATATCAATCGGAGCTACACTTCATCGAAATTTCATGATCGTAGCTCTTTTACTTCTCGAGATACGGTGAACCGAAGAAAGTTACACACACACATACACACACAACCATTTAAAAAAAATTCTATTTTCGAGCTCCTGGGGTCGAAAAAACCAGTTCTCGTTAGATCACTGAAGTTAAGCAGTGTTGAGCGCGGTTAGTACTTGGATGGGTGACCATTCGGGAATAATACTACTGGGTGCTGTTGGCGTCGTGGGTGTGGTGAGCCCACACTTGTAGTTCTTTACTACAAGAAACTATCCACCTAGAAACACTACCCGAATCGGGTAGTGTCACGCCTACCCAGAAAGGGAAATGGCTTAATGGTATACATATATCAAAAAAGTATATTTGAACATTTAGGTCATTACAAACCTCCCTCTGTGAGGAAGCAATTGTAAAGGTTTTAAATTACCTCTGCGAAAGTTAGAAATTCATAATCTACGGGTTTCGATAATTTCAGATATCTAACTTTTTTCTGGAAAGTTTAAAATTGGAATGAATTGAATGTATCTTGTAAATGAAATGAGATACGCCAAAACAGGCAACATTTTCGAATTCAACTTCAGAATAGTATATTAGTATATAATTTATAAGTATAAAATATATATATATATATATAATGAGAAAATTCATAAATTAAAGACTGGCGGCCCAGTGCCGTTCACCAGTGCCGTTTCAGTACCGTTTCATCGGCAGGGATGTTCAAAAAACGCAGTTTTGAAATATGAAAACCATAGATTCAGGGTTCGCAAGAATTATTGACAATTACTCAATTTAAAATGCACACAGAAACGGCGATCTGTTCGAGAAATATTTATATTTACGTATTTTTTTGATCAAAATGAAATTAAAAACGCAAGAAAGGCCTATTACATGTCTTCTGCTGAATTATGCAATAAAAGGTATATTAGTAATCTTTGATTAATCTTTATTCGAGTTCCACCCTCTTGAAGATGAATTTCTTTGAAACAATCTTTTTTGTCGTAAAGCTTTATTTCAATAGAAATAACAAAACTGTGAAGAACATAAAAACTCGAAAGTAATATGTAAATAAAAGGTACCATGCAACAAGGGCCTATCTGCAAGCGCAGTCCCATAAAACTGAACAGCTGATAATGGCAGACAAGTTTTGGACGGAAAACAGTTTCCCTTCCATTTTCTCGAAACCTGATAACATTTTTGAATCAAAGATTTTTCTCTCGATTCAACAACGCAATAGCTAAAAAATGAATTCTCACTTTCTTTTTTTAAATTGGAAATTGGATTTTTCGTCACCATTCAAATTTGAGAAAACGTGTCACTCGATCGAAAAAAACCTTCCCCTTCATTTTCTCAAAACCTGATACTATATTTTGATCTACCATTTTTTGTTTCGATTCAGCAACTTGAAAGCTAAATAGTAAATTTTAACTTTTTTAAATCGGAAAACAAAAAAAAACCTTTCCAATGAAACTTTTCAGGGTTGAATTCAGCACTGATTTATCTCAAAAGAACTGACCCATTTTTTTTACATTATAAATTCCATTTTTGAGGGCGTTTTTTGTCTCGTGTTAAATCGTTGAAATGTGAGTTAGGCCCTCATGAAATGCTACCTTTCAAATATAAACATTAAATAATGTTATAGTACTAAAATGTTTTTTAATCATATTTCCAAATATATACATTAAATTAACTTGGAACCTATTATCGTTGAATGAATTATATTACATTGACTGATTTTATTTTGGCTGAAGACGTTAGCTTCAACTTTGTACTTTGCAGCAAATTGTACGAGCCATAGGCGCACATTGTTTTCGGTACAAATGGAATGTAGAATGCTCTGAAGAACCAATGAGAGCTGAAATCAACAACAGATTTTTGTAAATGTTACCTTCATAAGTAACGATTTTAAATAATTTAATATACAGGGTGTCCCAGTACTCAAAAAACATTTTTGTATTTTTGAATTTTAACAAAAAAATGGCGTCGAAAATAATTATAAAAAAATGGTTCTAAAGTTAATAATTACTGAGTTATTAACAATTAAAGATTAACCAATCAGAAGCACGCGTTAGAAGGTCGATAGTCCATCTGCCATCGACAAAAGTGTGTGCATAAACAAGTTCAGTTCGCATAATTTCTTCTCCGTTCGCTTTTCCAGTAGGTTGTGACTCTCTGGTGTAGTTTCACACGTCGACGAGATACAAAAATTGAAAAAAATATTTTCCACAATTAACCAAATTCCACAACATTCTCATGAATTCTATAAATTCCCTTGAATTTTTTAAAATTTTCGAGAACTCAGTGGAATTGAGCCGTTGGATAGTGTAAGGGCATATAAAATTCACATGGGCGTTCCGGTTGGCCCCTGTTGTCTTTAAAATCGATTTCGAAAATTAAATTTTTGAAACATACAACTTTGTAGAAAATTCCATGGCGCATCTGTTTTCCTCTTGTGAAAAAGTTGTATCTTTTACTGTTTCTGAAAAAAAGTGAAAAAACTGGATTTTGTGAAAAACAAAATTTAATAAATATTTTGATTTCAACTCGCTCTAAATGAGAAACTTTTGCATATTTTCACATGAAAATTAGAGGAGTTATGCTTCAAACCGTTTTAAAGATGATATGCTTGTTTAGTCTTCTCTAGTTTGTTACCAAAAAAAGCTGTTAATTTTTTTGTCAAGCAGTATCAAAATAATTTTACGCAACTTTCAAACGCTTCGTTTATCGAGGGAATTTTGAGTAAGCCCAAACTTCAAGCGGAAGATATGTTCCTTAGGGTTTAGTGAAGTTTTCTGGAAAGTATTACTTAAATATAATGAATCGTTAAAAAAATACGATCATTCAAACATCGCGTCAAAGAGTGATCGAGCGCATGAGAGGTGAGAATACTTCGGCGCCTCGACCGTCCTGTCGTATCTGTTAGGAGAGAACATTTTCGATCACTTTGTTTATCTAGGTAATTTCACGTGCGCGAAACTTTCAGCAAAAGAAATCTTCATAAGGATATAATAACATTTTTTGAGATTTTTTACGTCAATTCATCTCACGGTTAGAAAATCATAAGCATTTAATTTGCCTTTCTCGAGCGCTTGAGAGCACGCCGATCCTACTACGCCGAGTCTGACGAAAAAGACTTATCAGAAGAAGAATTCACTTCCGATGAAAATTAGACATAAGGGAACTTATAGACTGACACCAGAGTATATTTTCCGATGAAAATTAGACATAAGAAAACATCTAGGCTGATACCATAGCACATGTATGTACGTATAATTTCGTCCAAAGATACCTGTGATAAGATATATACATAGTTTTTTAATATATTCGAAGAATAAATTAGATGTACTTCAAACCGTTCAGCATTAAAATACATCACTGTGTGAGTACTACATTTTTTTGGGCATTTTTTCTTGTCCAGAATAATAAGAAAACATTATTTCCTGGCGGCTACGACAGGACGGCGCGGTGTGTTCGAGGCGCCGAAGTATTCTCACCTCTCACGCGCTCGATCTCTCTTTGACGCGCAGTTTGAATTCTCGTATTTTTCTAACGATTCATTCTATTGAAATAATACTTTCCAGAAAACTTCATTAAACCCTAATGAACATTTCTTTCGCTGGAAGTTTGGGCTTACTCAAAATTCCCTCGATAAACGAAGCGTTTGAAAGTTGCGTAACATTATTTTGATACTGCTTGGCAAAAAAATTAACAGCTTTTTTTTATAACAAACTAGAAAAGTTTGAACGAGCATATCATCTTCAAAACAGTTTGAAGCATAACTCCTCCAATTTTCATGTGAAAATATCCAAAAGTTTGTCTTTTAGAGCGAGTTGAAGTCAAAATATTTATTAAATTTTGTTTTTCACAAAATCCAGTTTTTTCACTTTCTTTCAGAAACAGTAAAAGATACAACTTTTTCATAAGAGGAAAAAAGATGCGCCATGGAATTCTCTACAATGTCATATGTTTCAAAAATTTAATTTTCGAAATCGATTTTAAAGACAACAGGGGCCAACCGGAACGGCCATGTGAATTTTATATGCCCTTACACTATCCAGCGGCTCAATTCTCCTTAATTCTGAGGAATTTTCTTGAATTCAGCAGAATTTTCTTAAAATCAGCGAAATTCTTTCTAACTCTGTACAATTCTTTTGATTTCAGCAGAATTCTTTTGAATTCAGTGAAATTCTCTTGAATTTTATATCATTCTCATGACTTCAGTAGAATTTTCTTGAATTATTTTGAATTCTCTTGAATTCAGTAACATTCTTTTAAGTTCGGCAGAACTCTCTTTAGATCAACATCATTCTCTTGAATAATGGAGAATTCTCCTGAATTTAGTAGAATTCTCTTAAAATATGTTAAATTCTCTTAAATTCAGTAGAATTCTCCTAGGTTAGGCATAATTCTCTTCGATTTAGTCAAATTATCCTGTTTTATTTCGAATTTAGCAGAATATTCTTGAAAAGAGAATTAAAATTAAACGAACTGAACTTGTTTATGCACACACTCTTGTCGATGGCACATGGACTGTCATCCTTCTAGCGCGTGCTGCTGATTGGTTAATCTTTAATTGTTAATTACATTATTGAAACATTATTTAGCTTACTTAGCAGCGTCTAAGAACTCAACCGATGTAGTAACTTGAAAATTATCCGGTTGATGAGAATAATTTGGTTCTAACTCGGATTCCGTACCACGATCTAAGTCCAGTATGAAATGACATCTTTCTACATCGAACTGAAATCAATAATTATAAAAATATCAATACAGAAATTTAACAAATCAATATACTGGGAGAAACAAAACTATCACATTTTTCAATAACTTACGTATCGAGATGGTTCTTCTTGATTCATATCATTAAAATGTGGTTGAATAATACTAGTAGCATTTTCGTGATCAAGAAACGCTTGAGGTAACTGGCCCTTAAATTCCGATTTTAAATATTGAAGTTTCCAACTGAAAAAAATTGTCCGTTTAAACGTTTAAGAACATATCTAGAATAATTGTATCAAATTATACTAAAGTTTGGGCACCTTTAATTATATTTTTCCAAAATTAGCTATCGCTCTCATATCGAAATCTTTGATTTTTTTTTAATTTGCGTCTAATGATACTTGCTTGAATTGCGTTTTGTTTATTCTGTAGGAAAATATCGAACAAATATTTTTTACGCGTTCTTAAGTGACTAATAACTTCGAAATTATTAAACATTTGTAAGCTTCTTGATCTCGTTGTAAAGGAAAAATTCTGCTTTTTATTCTCAATTAATGATTCGATTTTTTAAGCATTTTTATAAATTCGGTGTCAGGTTGAACGTTAAGAAAATTAACCAGAAAAATGTGAATAATTGTTACTATCTTTATAAGCAGTTATAAAATTTAATAAACGGAAATTGTACCGTTTATTTAACATCTATTACTGAATCCCGTAAGCTTTGCTTCTTAAAGCACCTTCACTAAACTTTTTACATCTTTGTACATCCAGTTCAATCTTATTATCACAAATAATAATATAATAATTTAATATAATAACCAGCCTCGCTGGTTCAGACATCAAGGCGCTTGGACTTCACTTTAAAGGTCTGGGGGGTTTGGCTCCTGAGCCGGTATTTCTGGAAATTTTTCTATGTATTTTTTCTTGAAGTTTAGTAGTTTGCATGCCACCTTAAGCTATAGGTCTCCCCATCATGCATATGGGGCCTTATTTCTCAAATGTCCCAAATCGAAAATCGGATATGTCCGATCGGGCTCAAACCTGGGCTAAATTTTGTCCTACTAAAAGGTAATTTCAACAAAAGATATTTTTCTGTTGTGTGAAATAGTATCCGAGTTAGAGGAGGTGGAGTTTTGAAACATTGGCGGATAATCTCTGTTGCGCGAATATTTCCTGCTGTCATAAATCATTTCTAAAAATTTAGCGTACATGTTTACGATAGATTTTTTCATGGCCTCTCGATTGGTCATGAGCATTTTTTGAAAATTTCCCAATTTAACCGTGATTTATGAAAGTCAAAAATAAAATAGACTTTTTTTGAATGTGAGCACTTTTTATTTATTTATTTTTTTAAATATTCTAGAAAGCTTGTTTTTTTTTCACCAAAAAAGGGTAGTGGAGCCATTGATTGGCCACCAACCGATGATCGGCCAAGCGTCAGTAATTTCTCGATGAATATATAATGAGATTAACCCTAGACAGGGCCCGTCAATTTTTCTTACCTTTAAGGAGCCTGTGGGGCGTATGTGACCCCAATGCGTCAGTTTGTACTAAATCCTATCTATCAGTAGTAAAATGACTTTAATATAGACGAATCTCTTCGTTTTTTAACCACGGAGAGAATGGTGTATATTGAAGTTTATTTATTTAATTTTAAATAAGTAAACAAATTGTTTAAACAATAAAAAATGTCAAAAAAACGGAAAAATTACGTTTTTTGGAAAAAAGTAGCTCTTTCTTTTTCTAATTATTCGATTTGAAAATTTCAAACGGGGTTTTGAAGAGAAATTTTTGCACCATCAAGCTGCAATGCTCGCTGTTTTATTGTTTTGAAAAAGTATAATTTTTTTTGAGTTTGAATTTGAAAAATTTTGAAAAACTACAATTTCATAAAATTGAAGTAAAACAGAATAAAACAATTTTTTACAAAGAATAAATGTTAATGTTTTTATTACTTAATGAAAGATGAATATTAAAAAACAAGTTTCAGTACAAAAATAACCCCACTCTCAGCGCAAGCGAGGGACCTCTAGTCTTGTGCGTAGTTGCGGCTCCACTAAGCTCATAATGAGCGATTTCAAAAAGTCTCTGCGATTCATTTTTGGGTTCGCAGAATAGAAATTGTACAAAGTTAGGGAGTTTATTCCACCTTGGTCGAGCATCCCACTCCAAACTCTCATCGTCCATCGCAGAATTTTTCTCGCTGTTGTGTATTCATGACACACATGGTCAAATGTGTCAGTGCCTCCTTTAGTGGTGTTATAAAATGTAATTATTTCTGGCTTTCTTGTTTCCTGGTCGATTTTGCCTGTGTGGTGTAGAGATGAAAGCAAGATGACGATCTTGTTTCTTTTGGGAGTGTAAGACAGAAGAGTTTTCGTCCCATCAAAAGCAAATTTTGTTAAACCAATGTCACCAGCACACTTGAAAGAATCAGGAATCTGTGGTTTATTTTTTCTCAGAGCACATCCCATAAAATTCCAAAATCATGCATGCAAATATTTTTTGGAACTCAATGCTGTATGATTATATAATTATATATGCAATACATTGTTTTTAGACAAAAAAGTCAAATTGACTCAACTCCACAAAATTTATACGTATAAAGGCCTCTGGGGCTCCTGTGACCCCACGCACTTCATTCATATTTGTCACTTCACAACGATGCACAATAAAGGCACTGGACCGCCTAGGTTCCACTTCCAGAAAGTGAAAGTGAATTATGGATAAGGTCTTGACGCAAAAACATCGTCTCTGAGTTCGGGAGTGTATTTTGATTTTCATTTGGGGTCGTCAAAGACCCCACGGGCCCTGTCTAGGGTTAATTAAAGACTAATTAAAGAAAGACTAATTCAAATGACATTCTGAAAATTCGGGGTCCTATAGGAAAAAACCTCAGATTTATTTCTGAACTATTTTCAAACCAAATAAAATTTTTTGAAATTTGATAAAAAGTCAAATTTATCTTTGAGTTTCAAAAATGGTGAAATTTTTATTTCTTTTCGTACAATTTTTTTTACCAAAAAAATGGTAAAAAATCTATCCAAAACATTTAGTGTAACATTTTGTTTGATGCATCATGAAAAAAGTTATAAATTTTTGAAAGTAAGGCTTTCCATCAAAAATCCAAAAATTGTACGGCCAACACATGCATCGTTTCATTACTCAAAGACGAATTAATTTTCCACTCTGAAAATTGGGGGCTTACAGGAAGAAACCTCACCTTTCTTTCTACACTATTTTTAAGAAAACTAGAACCTCATACGCGCGCCCCGCGCGCGTTCAAGTAATTTGCGTGCAATTATTTTATTTGGAAATGAAGTTCAATAAAATACCTTGAAATGAATTATTACTTCAATAACTTTTATTTGTACACAGCTTCGCATGGGTGCCCTCTCACGATGCAGAATAAATAATTTTACAACTATAAAAATTGTCATGCAACTTTGGAAGAAACTTCAAAAATGCCGGCGCGTACTAATTTTCATAGAAATACATAGTGAATGGTCTCGAATCGAGAAGAGTCCAAATGTTAAGCCATTTCGAGCACGTATAGCACTCGAATGGGTGAAATTCTGCGACGTATGACCGGGTTGTGTGTCGCTTCGTTTTAACTAATGTCTAGCAGGAGGTTTGACGCCGAGGATAATTGTGGCCATTCTATAGCCTAGGTCGAATGTTTGCCCTCAAACTCGACTGTCGAAAAGCCGGCTAAACTCGGGAGGTGGGTCCATGCAGTTTTCCTCTCCTCTGGCCAAATGCCCGGGCGAATACGAGTAATTCTAATAAAGTCGCATGCAGCTTCGGGTTAGCACTGGTTTTCATTAAATTCATACAGTGATTTTGAGCCCACCTTAGTAAAAGATAAATTTTCACAGGCCCATATACAGTGAAGTTGAGTCGTGTGGCGCTAAGCAACGAGGATAACCCGTGTATAGACCTCCGTTTTACCGGAATTTTAAAAATAAATAAGCATACTGCAATAGATAATAATACCGGTTACAGTTTGATTGAGTGTTAAATGACAGTAAAATATATGCAAAAATATATTTAAAGAGAAAAATTATTCTAGAAAATCTTGATTAAGCAAACTATTATTCAATTTAAGAGATTATTGAAGTACAGGAAGAAACTAATAAAAAGAATGTATGTATGTTTTTCTAATTCTTATTAAATATACAGTGCATATGTGTCCTTATAAAAATGGATTTGTTTGTAATGTTCAAATGGTTTCGATGTTAATATTATAGTTCAGATAGAATAGTTGTATTCATTATTAAAAAGGTTATAGCTGCAAGTATGTTTTTATGTAAGCCCAAAAATAGTCAAACTCTGAATTTTTTTATGAAAATTATTTGAATAAATAATAATTGTTGTGAATTTTCGAAGTATCGTATGAAAAAGTTGTTGGAAATACATTCTTTGTTCATTCCGTAAAAAATTGAGTCTATTCTTTGAAAAATGTCCAAACTCGCAATTTGCTCATTAAAATTTTTTAAATAATTAATAAACCTTGGATCTTTGAAAATCATAATAGAAAAAAGTCATTGGAAAGATATTTATAGTTAATTATGTAAAAAAAAATATGCCCACTTTGCCGGCACATTCTCCTTGCGCGCCACGCGCGCCTAGGACGCGCGACGGTTGGTTCTCGCGCTTCGCGCCCGATAACGTATTTACCTCGCGCTACGCGCTCGGTCTTTATATTTCCCACACATTTGTGCACAGACCTTTTGAAATTAAAGGTCAAAGCGTGAAGAACTGTAATTTCATCGTTGTGAATTCTCTTTTGTTGAAGCTCCTTCGGCTTTAACGAACACATTCTTATTACGTATCTCGTGCTTCGCACTCGATTTTGTCCAAAATGTGAGCTTTTCTACATTATGTTCAATACTATTATATCTAATGTACCTTATATTTATTTCTGTACCTCGATCTGGTACTATGAAGAGGGTTCTCAAAGCACCTACGGCCTTGACGATTACATTTTCATTGCGATACTCGTTCTTCGCGCTCAGCAGCTAGGCTATACAGACGATTGCTTTTAAAAAATAAAACCACGTGAAAACTAGTGAAAATTCTGATTAGAATTTTTTAATCTACCAGAAAATTTATTTATCTACTTTTTGAAAGTTTTCAAAATATTGAAAAGTATATAACTTTTCTAATTTCCATCGGAATCAAAAATTTCATTTAGATAATTTTCAAGTCTTTCACCCGTCTGTAAGAAACTTTTACTAACATTTTTGAAACTGCGAAAAAAATTTTTTGAAATTTTGAAAATGCTCTAAAATTTTTAATTTTGGTTGAAAATATCTGGTTAACGAACTTGACCTTCGTTTTAGGACCCTTGAAAAGTTTACCAAAGGCTGGCTCGATTAGACAAATCCTTCAAAAGTTAGCGTGGCTACAACATTCAGGTAACCATGCAGACATACAGACATACAGACAGACATACCTACAGACAGACACCGACAAAAGTTTATGATTTTCGGACTCTGGGAGTGCCGGAACATAAAGATCCGTTAAAAACCAGAGATCGAAAATTTGGACGAATACAATACAGCCTCATGAATGAGAATGTAATTAACACTATTAATTGAAAAATAGCCAAATTCTGAATCTGCTTATATATTTACCAACTTCAGCCAAGTATCCTTTGCATCCATTTTCTCTTTAAAGCATCAGAAATTTGTTATCTTTAAAAATATCAGTACGAGAATGAAGGTCTGCTAATGCTATAACAAACAATTCACTTAGCAACTGTTTAAAATCATTTTCATTCATTCGTTGTATTTCTGACTGACGACGCTTTGAACTCTATTAAAGAGTCTGCCATTTCCCAAATAGGTAAGCGTGCCTTGATACAAAAACTTTTCACTTCGGTCAAAACTAAGAGAGCACTCTCTGGAAAAACCTGAAGCACTTGTAAGTTCGATGGTAATCTACTACCGGTAATTTCCCGATCCACATACTCAATTATGTAAGTTTTTCAAGCAATCTGCGTACGACATCAAAACGTGCAGCGATAGCTATCCACGCCGAATGTTATTAGTCGAACTCAGAAAGAAAAACTGACTCAAAATCTCAGGTAAGTGTGAAAACCCTTTACAAAAAAAGGCAGCGTTTCCTGAACATATGTATACCCATCACGCATGTATAACATGCCAAAGGTACATAAACAGATTTTCAAATAATTGCTGAATCTCTGAATTTACAGAGGTAAGTGCACCTCACCAAAGTCTCGCAGTAACTACGTCAAGGAAAAGTTATATTTAATGTGAGACCAATAATATAGGAGAAGATAGCTATGAACAATAATAAATTGTTTGAACCATTATCCTTCTCAACATGAATTAATTATTGCCTCACGCTTATTTAAAAGTGGACAAAAAGTGAAAAATTTGAGAAAAAAACTGCAACTTTCAAGCGTTATCCTACGACATTATTATAAAAAATAATAAATGGTTTAAAAACTTATTTCTGTCGAATATAATTGATTGTTGCCTCGCACTAACTGAAAAGTTGAAAATAAGTTGAAAAATTCTGAGTAAACCGCCCCTTTCTAATTCTATTCTAATAAAAAGTTGCTAAAAACTATGATAAAATTGTTTAAGCAATTTATGTAAACATCTGATTGTCAGCATAAAGTAATGCTTTATGTATTGAAAGCCATAAGTATTTAAAAAATCAGATCATGAAGCGGACGGCAACACAGTGGGGCGAAATGAAAAAACGATGCTCAAAATAACCTGTAGGTCACAATTCTCCATCGATTTTCAATTTTTTTTTAATTCAACAATAAATTCTCAAGAAATCCGTCGAGGCCGAATTTCGAATTTTTGTTTCTTTAAATTTTTATAGAACTGCAAATAGCGAAAAAAATGTTGATTTTTTGAATTTTTCTTTTTATGCCTCTGTGAACATTTTTCTCAGTGGCATCAGCCCTTATGTTTGATGCACAAGGGTCGGTGGACGAGGAAAAATTTGTTGACACGTAAAGTTATTTTGTATAAACAAATATTTGCAACAAATAGCCAGTATGATCGATTACGTATGATACATTGATGTATTTTTTGTCTTGTATATTTTTCTCTTGACATAATTTGTTAAATATATCAACAATTATTATAAATAAATGCATAATTTGAACAGTTTTAGGCAGAAAAGAACAGAATTTTCTTCTGATTGTCTGCGAATCTCATTTCCTGTGATGCACATTGATGTATTTCGCAGGCAATGAGAATTAAAAAAAAATCAGAAGAAGGTTCGGTTCCTCTCTGCCTAAAACTGTTCAAATCATGCATTTGTTTATAATAATTGTTG
>CAKNXH010060060.1:84160-96040 GCA_932178445.1 Andricus quercusramuli | reverse complement strand
AAAAGAAGCCATAAGAGTCAGAATGTCTTTGGAATAAATAATAAAAAACTTGTCTCGAAAACTTTTTAGAATTGATTTCTAATGCGAGAGTGGGTTTGTATGGGGTGTTCTGATAACAATCTATTGACTGAGGATCACATCAAAAAATCATAGAGACAACGACTTCGATTTTTTCTAAAAATGTTATTTTTTCGTCAAAGAATAATACAGCAATATATTTACCAAGTTTTCCCAGCTTACTAGAATTGATTTCTAATGCGTGGGTGGGTTTGGTGGAGTGTTAGGGGTACATTATATAGCCTAAGGTTTCTCTGAAAAAATCATTAACACAATAACTTTGCATTTTGTGGAAATAACTGTTTTTTGCTAATTACAAGTTTGGAAAATCTTTACCAAATCTTAACAGCCATATGTAATTTATTTCTTGTGGCTGGATGGACTTTTGGGGATGTTATAGTAATAATCCAGAACCGGAGGGCCTTTTTTAAAAATCAAAGTCGCTATACCTTTGATTTTTTAGAGAAATGATTATATTCCCATGGACTAAGATCGGAAACTATTCACCGGGTCTTTCCAGCTTTTTACAGTTGAGTTCTATTGCGTGGGTGGGTTTTATGGGGTGTTGGTTGTACATTATATAGCCTAAGGTTCCTCTGAAAAAATCATAAACACAATAACATTGCATTTTGTGGAAAATGCTTACTTTTGCCAATTACAAATTTGGAAAATCTTTACCAAATCTTTTTTAGCTATATGTAGATTATTTCTTCTGTGTGGGTGGTGTGAAGGGAATGTCATAAGATCAACTCAGAATTAGAAGAAAATGTTGCAAGTTCTATTTATCTATTTTATCAGTCAGTATTTTGCGTTGAAAATATTTTTCCTTCTTTTTCTCTTATATTTTTGTAAGATAATATTTATTTGTTATGTTTTTCAAATAATATATTATAACTTATTAAGAATTATTAGTCCTACATATGTTTCAATGCTTTTTCTATTTTGAATATGGCGCCAGAAGTCCTTTTAAATCGATTCAGTGATCGATCGGGTCACCAGGCGGCGCTGATTGTACTGTTTCTGTTTACTTTTTTTCGATCTTTGAAAAACGTTTTTATTTTTTTATTTTTTAATATTTATCGCGAGTGTTGACGTTCCGGAGGGACTTTCCCCCTCAAATATCGATATGTGCTTCCTGTGGGGAAAAAATTGCCCCCTGACATCCTTTCGGTGCGCCAGCATTCGAAACCAATTTTTTGAGGTGAGTTTTGTAGGTTGGAATACCCACTACATGAGCCTTAAACACGGAATTATTTGTAAAATATTATCGCGTTTTTATATAAGATTTACAAAAAGCTGACTTTTTCCCATGTTAAATCAATGGGAAACTGCATCGTCTTTGCGGCACCTCTAAATATTAACCGATTTTGCTCAAATTTTGAGATTTTTTTTGCGTTCGAACAAAACTGGGAGGTGAGAGCAGAGAAATTTAAAAAGTGAAAAATAAGGGCCACCCTAGTGTATACTCTGCAAAGAAAGACAACCAGGGCTACTAATTTTGAACAAGGATCTTATGTGGAAACGTAGAGCGTCAACCGCGTTTTGAGGCCAGAGTAAGAAATATCGCACCGTTCAACAATCCTGGGTCAAGATAGAACAGATTTTCTGGATATTGTCCTGTGACTACGGCCGCCCATATCTGATTCCACACTCAAGACATCGATAGTTAGTGCTTTCCCTATAGGCCCTGAAAACGCTATCGGGCCCAAAGTTCTACCATATAACTTTCGAAGAGATGACGAAAAGGAAGCTCATTACCATGCAGTTGGCATTTCGACCATTGCAAAGGTCTCTCTAGCAACACTTCAATCCTCATGTTGATTCCATGCTGCCACCCAGTATTCACAACAGTACTGTCGCAGCCAATCACTCGAAAAATTTTAAGATCGAATGCAGGTTCATCTCAACCAGTTCTCATTAAGTATTCATATGTTGAAAGAGAAACACCTGCAGCGTCAGAGGACTTAGGTGTGACATGACCGATATATTGTGAATCAGTCTCTTGAATAAGTGCAATATGTTCCCGTGTAATACGCGTGATCTTATTAGGGCCAGCTTTCACTTTAGTTTTATCTTTACGACCATCATAATATAACCCTTCAAGATTGGTAGTGTTGGACTGCGAATTCACTACATCTTGGCGGTTTTTTACTCTACCTCAACATATTTTACTTCGATCAACTATCGAGGATATGTTGTCATGGGTAATTATTTCATGTTCCCGCAAAGCAGCCGTTGAAATAGCAGCTGCAGCTATGCTCGGTACATTGTACGGATCAGCCTCTCCTGCTACTGTAGGCAAAGGTATATAAGATCTCTTTACGCCTAATTCATTGAGATATTTTTTTGGTTGCGGAGGCAAGAAGTCTTCATCGCATGAGGAAGGATTTCTCAAAGAATATGATGATTCAAAAATATCCTCAATTTCATGTAGCGGGATTGCTTCAAAAAAAGTTTTCATTTCAGAAGAACTTTTTGTCATCCTGAGTAAGTCCTTTGACTTCTTTTCTGCGATTCTATGTATCCTATTGGTAACTGCAGAATCGACATTAGACATGAACATATGTCTAGTTGTGCGCTGATCAAGTAAAAACTGTCTTTCTATGACAGGAATCTTGCTCATGCATCTACATTTTGAATAATCATTGCATTTGCAAGGTGCGATGTCAAAAAGAATATTCCCGATCTTATCATAGTATAAAGCTCAGCTTTTTTTAATAGGAGGCTACGTCATTACTTCTATTGTGAGACTTCATGAAATTGCTATAAGAAGTATGAAGCTTTCTTAGAAGAAAAATAATTCGCTGTTCTGAAACTATAGGGAGGAGAACTTTAACCAAATTTTGTTGATACCATTCAACAAAAGTTTCACAATTTCGGAAGAAGACGTCTGCTGCATGACTTCCGTTTCTGATAGCAAAGACAGTTTATGCCAGTAATATGCTCTAAGTACATCTTTTTCCATAGGCAATGATATGTCACAAAGTTTCGAAGGATCCCCGAGCAAGGGACACTTAACTCTACCTCTAGTTTTCGGAGCCATTTTCTCGAAAACGTTTTTCTCGCTTAATGATAGCTTTAATTTTTGCTATTTGTTCTTTATGAATTATAACTCTAATCAAAATTTAAGATGCCAATGTGATGCCGTTAAGAACGTAAGCTTGTAACTGAGGATAGTTCACCATAGCGGTTGCTTAACGGCCAATACAAATTAAGATAGCGTAGAAGAAAACAGTTGACTATGGCTATTGTGCGTACTCATATTAATGCAGGTTTTCGCGTAAATATTTTTGATTCATATGGCGAAAGACGAGGCACCATACGTTCATACTTCACGCTCAAAACCGACTTTTTATGATATTTTATAGAACGGGAATGTTATTTTATATTTCTAATGGCTTCTCTAATAAGCAAGATTGAAAACAGATGACATTATAACAAAAAAAATTAATCTTTTTTTACCTATTTTTTCATTTTTCTCGAATATGGTTGCTTCAATAAAAAACTTCTTTTCAGGTTTTCAGTGGGCCCTTCTGTCCCTTCAAATCACCGGGGGCGGATAGTGTCTACATAACGCTCTTACAAAAGGGCATGGACTACGTCGTCGTCCAACTGACAAAACTTTTCAGGGCGAGCGTTGCGTTGCCGTGAAACACGTGCCATCGGCATGGAAGGACGGCTGACTGGCCTTCATTTTTAAGACGCTAGAGAAACAGGTCGATTAGTCCGGGAAATTACCTTGGAAAAGGACTATTTCCAGAAAAAAAAGATAAAAGTTTTTTTTCTTCGTAATCATGTCCCTGAAGGTATTAGAAATGAATACCAAAAATGTTCCCTGTCGGATCGGCGCCGCATACAACCCTGGCCTCGAAAAACATCCCTTAGACGGGTAGTAGTGCTGGTTTTTGGCTATTATATACGAAAGGGTGCGCCGGAGACCAACGATGAATGGAAGTGAAAATATTTAGAATAGAATTTCCAATAAGAAAGGTCCTAAACACCTTTGCTGTACAGGCCATAGGTGATGAGTAATCAGCTGCAGGAGTGTGTGTGTGGGGGGGGATGTTTTGGCATGTGGCGTGAAATGTACTCGCGTTATTAGTTTTCGGCCCATAACTCATAAACAAGTAGTTTTTTGATAAAAATGCATGGAAGAAAATTTGTAGAGCAGAAAATTTAATTTTAGGGCCAATAATTTTTTTTTTGAATTACATCATTTTGGAAAGACATAATTAAATTTTTTTAAAGTGCACGTACAAGCACTGGCACCTCATTTGCACATCACCTCTGCGGTAGAGTTTTTGGTGCGTTTTTTTAATTGTGGTTTACAAACGAAAGATTAAATTCTTTCAAAAATGTAATTTAACATTTCATAGTTGAATATAGAACAAATTAAAAATAGCGTTTTCAAGTTTTCTTATAAAACCCATTATTTCTATTAGAGATTTCTTTACTTAGACCTTGAACTCTTACATTCAAAATTACAACGCATGGAAAGTGAAAGTTGGAGTGCCGATAAGAGGCTAGAGCAGTTCAGATTTTGGACGAGGGTCCAGGCCCATCTGCGGTGGGAGTTGATTATACGTGGTGAACTCGTTTTTAAGGGTCCCAAGCATCCTTAACTGACGGGATAAACTCTTCTTCGCATACGGAACCCCATAAACACTACACCCTATCGTTCTACAGAGTAAGCAGTAAAGATGCTGAAGTACTATGAGGCAATTGCCTTTTGAAATTCTAGTTAGATTAGAAATGGTGTTAAAGCGATGTTGTTTGTCTGAGTGAAATAAGTTTATATAAATAATACATGTAGATGGTAAAAAGAAACTGACATACTTCAGACTTCTACTTTTGGTCTGAAGTATATCAGTTTCTTTTTACCATCTACATGTATTATTTATATAAACTTTTGAAATTCATCATGGCTTCAACAAGTATATGTTTTGATGCGACAAAAGTTTAAATGTAGGTGAGACAGTCGAAGTAAAAAGTGAAAATGTATGTTTATTTACCCTCCCTTTTACGGGTTTGAGGGCTCCGCTCCTTGTACATCGTTTACAAAAATAGCTTACTGACTACTTAATATTACCTTACTACTACAAATTCAACGTCTTAATTCTACTTCACAACTATGCCTATCCTATGCTATTAATCGTCCCTCCAGGGGCTTCCGTTTCCTCTCGCCTAAGCCACTTCAGCTCACAATTTTAATTTCCGACTCTACATCTTTAACTTTTTTTTCTTGAAGTCCCCTTTTGGCTCAACCCTAACCCCTGCCACCTGCCCTGTCTCTTAAATCTTCCACATTTCTCATCCCTTTCTCACCTTGACCATTTTCATCCAAAATCCATCTTACTCTATCATTCACGCTCTCTCCTCCCGTTTCATCCCCTGAGCATCTCTCCAACACGTGCTCCCATGTCTCCAGTTCATACCCACACACTCTGCATGCTCTCTCTTCTTCATTCTCCCAATATCTGCATTCCCTTATCCCTTCACCCATTCTGAACCTGATCACTCGGTTCCATTTGCTCTCCTTTTTTACCTTTTTCAGATATTCTGGCTCTGTTTCGCCCTTAACTACCCTATACCATCTATTATATCTTGACCTCACGATTTTATCCCATCACTCTTCTTTCTGTTCTACTATCATGTCCTGCTCTACCTGCTGCCACTCTCTATTTGTCTCTCCTAACCCACATTTTCTTTTCATCTGCATTCTGCACTCCTCCCATTTCGATCGCTCCATGTTGCCCCTCTCCTCTCTAATTTGGATTTCCCTCAGACATGCTTGCGCTATCTTACTCCCCTCCCCCTTTTTAGCTTCTCTTCGAAATTCCACGCTCTTTTTAGTTGCGTTATTACTATTTTCTCTCTACTTAGTTCTTCTCTCAACATATACCCTGGAAAACTCCAACTCACTCCCATTACCCATCTCAAGAACCTTTCCTGTACACTTTCTATCCCTTTGTATTTCCTCCATCCCCAAATCTCTACTGCACAGCTCATTGCTGACCACACTAACACGTCAAACATCCAAAATCTCGTCTTCCAGTCATCCTTTAATCTTCTCTTACCTATACCCCACACTTGTCCCATTATTTTACTCGCACGCTCAAGCCTCTTTTTTTACCTGCAACTCATTTCCTCCCCCAGATTCAAACCAAAAACCTAGGTAGCAGAACTCCTCGACCAGTTCTACAATCTCGCCACTCATCTTCCATTCATATTCTATTTTCCTTTTCCTATTTCTGAAATAAACTATTTTGGTTTTTCCTACATTTACCGTTAGATCCTTCTCTCTCACGTAGTCTTCGAAAACTCTAATCATTAGCTTCAATCCTCCTTCCTCTTCTGCTAACAAAACCATATCGTCCGCATAAGCGAGAGAGTATATTTTACTATTACCCAGTATCGCGCCTCCCTTACCCTTCCTCTCTAACTTCTCTTCTAGGTCTGACAACAGGATACTAAATAAAAGCGGACTGAGTGGACAACCTTGCCTGACTCCTCTTCCCGTCCAGAACGGCTCTCCTTTTTGTGTTCCTACTCTCACCCTCGCTCTGGTTTCCATGAAAATTTCCTTGATCCATTCTCTTAACCCTTTTTCCACTCCCCGCTCTTCTAGGGTTTCCCAGAGCACCTTTCTATTTACCGAATCAAATGCTGGTTTAAAATCCACAAACAGTGCCATCAACTTTCCCTTCTTCCTCCCTAAATTCCTGCTCACCAGATAGTTAAGTACGAAAACATTGTCGATTGTTCCCATCCCTTTCCTGAAGCCCGTCTGGTTATGTGGTATAATCCCTTTTCCCTCTATCTGTCTTTCTAGCCTTTTCTTTATTATTTCTACATAAATTTTATATCCCGCCGACATGAGAGTGATTCCTCTGTATTCCTCTGTCTTTTTACCCTCTCCTCTCTTGATTATTGGTACTACCAAACCTGTTCTCTATTCTTTTGGCCACCCTTCTCCCTTCCACACCTTATTGCATATTCTCCATATCTCTTCCTGCACCCCCTCTCCTCCATATTTCAGAGCCTCGTTTTCTATGCCATCCTCTCCTGTAGCCTTATCTATTTTGAGCTTTTTTATCACCTCCTTTACCTCCTCTCTACTTATCTCATTTTCTGCATCCTCCTCCTCCTCCTCCAATCTTTTCCTTCCTTCTTCTCTTACCATATTCTCTACTCCTCCTAACTGCTTCTTAAAATACTCTGACCATTCACTCAGCTCAATTTCTTCATTTATACCTCTCTCTTTATCACCTCTATCATTTCCCTTAACTTTGCTACCAACCTGTTCACATCTTCCTCCTGTGTATTTACTTCAGTCCCATTCTCCATCTTTTCTTTGTATTCTCTAAGTTTTTCTCCTCCCCATCTACCCATCTTAGAATTATCCACTGTCACCCTATTTCTTTCTCTTCTACCTCTCTTCGCTTTTTAGAGTCGCAATTACCGGGAAATGTTTCGAACCTATCTCATTTCCAACTTCCATTTTATCTATGATCTTTCTTATCCTTTCTTCAGCCAGGATGTAATCAATCACTGTTTCTAACCTTGCCTACGAACGTCAACTCCCCCTCTGCAACTCCTCTTATATTTCCGTTACATATGAGCCATCCTGCTTCTCCGACCATATTCAAGAGTATTTTGCTTTCTCTGTCTACTTCTCGGTGCTTCGATTTTCTGATAAAGGTTTCATTTTCCTCATCAAACACTTCTCCCCCCAATTCCCCTGTCCATGCGTTTAGATCACCCCATATCAACACTGGCTCTTCCTTTTTTTCCTCCATCCATCTTTTTATTATTTTCCACCCATCCTCTTCTCTTCTTCTGTACACGCACACCACGTCCACTTTTACTCTCCCCACTTTTATTCTCCTGACTATAGTACCCTCCATATCTTGCTCATTATATCCTTCTTTCCGTTTTATTACCAATTCTTTCCTCACCCCTGACACCATGCCTCCCATTCTCCTTCCCCTCTCATGTTCCTTTCTTGCTTCCTGCATTGTCAAAATGTAGCCTTTTGGTACGTTCCTTTGAAGAACCTTCCATTCCTTCTCATTTACCCACTTTTCGCTCATCATTATTACATCCCATTTATTTAGCTCCTCTCAGAAACCTCTATCCTTATTTTTTAATCCTGACACATTCCAGAACTCTACTTTTATCCCCTTTTCACCCTCTCTTCCCCTTTTCCTCTCTTTCATTTCCTCGTGTCTTCTGCAAACCCCATCACTTCCTCCTCTTTCTTACTCCTTCTTCTCCCCTTCTACCCTGTGACCATTCTCCTGCTTTTAAGTCCTCACTTTCTTCATCAAAACTTCATCCAAACTGTCTCATTTATCCACAGTCTGTCTCTCCCTATTCTTACCCTACTCCCTCTTCTCCTCTCCTCCCATGTTCTTTCTTCAATTACCCATCTTCTCTTTCTCTCCTTCCATGTCAGACGAGTGAGTGAAATTCGCAAAGGGGCGAATCGATAGAAGTCCATAAAATATGTAGATGGCAGTATATTAAGCAGCGTAATATTAATCGAGATTTGAAAACATCTCAAAAAGATCTCCTAAGGAATTGATGAGAAAAAATTGAAGAGCATATACAGGGTGTCCCACCACCTATGAACATGCCGGTACTGGGTGATAGAGGACAAAAAAAGAAACAGAAAAGTCCTCTGGCAAAATTTGATCTGGGCCGTAGTTTGGGCACAGTAAAGCTTCAAAGTTGGGCATAATGAACCAATCAGAATCGAGCTTTGGCAACCACTTGTTTGTCTCATAAGTGTTAAAATAGTGTGCGTGCTAGCGGTTTACTTCAGCTGCCGCAAAAATTTCACA
This sequence comes from Andricus quercusramuli, assembly GCA_932178445.1. NCBI lineage: Eukaryota > Metazoa > Arthropoda > Insecta > Hymenoptera > Cynipidae > Andricus > Andricus quercusramuli. The sequence goes on along the minus strand of CAKNXH010060060.1, from coordinate 87,137 downwards.
TCGTTGATCTTTGATTGTTTCTACAAGATGCGAAATTTAAGCCTTTACATTTTTTTAAATTCTTAGTTGTTCTTGCAAACGTTTATTACCCTCCTTAAAATAACATAACATTTGCTCAACCTAAAAAAGATGAATTTAAATTTAATACAGAACTTTCATGACATTTCATGTAAGAAAACCAACGAAGATGTTTAAAATTCAGAAGACCAAACGAACTTTTGTTCTTCAAAATTAATCTACAAGTCTAAGATGAGAAAAAACATTTCAAACCTCAAAAAGAAATTCTCTGTGATGTCTACGATATGTAATTCTTTGCGATTCATTACAGAAATTTTTGTTACATTCATTGTAACAAACTTAAACAAAACTAAAAATGGGAAATCCAAACAAACTTTTGAACTTTAAAATTAACCAACAAGTAAGATAAGAAAACACATTTTTAACACCAAAAGTAATTCTTTTGCATGCGATGCAAATTTTTGATACATTTATTATTACAAAAACAATAAAGAAATCTAAAGTTGCGGAAATTACTTTTGGAGGTTCAAAATGTGTTTTCGAATTTTGAACGAGTTGGTTATTAAAAAAAAAAGTACGTTTCGTTTACCGAGCTTTAAATTCTTTGTTTAGTTTTGTTACAATAAATGTAACAGAAATTGTGTAGAGAGTTTAAATATGAGAGTTTAAATATGAGTTTTCTTATCTTGGACTTGTTCATTTATTTTCTGGAACAAAAGTTTGATTGGTTTTTCCGGTTTCAATTTTTTGTTGGTTTTGTTAAAATAAATGTAACAAAAAGTTTGCTATGAATCTCAAAGAATTACTTTCGTTTGGTACAAAATGTGTCTCTTATTTTAGAGTTTTTACTTCAGTTTAAAGAAGAAAAGTTCGTTTCGCTTCCGCAGCTTTAGATTTCTTTATTGTTTTTGTAATAATAAATGTATCAAAAATTTGCAACGAGTCGCAAAGAATTACTTTCGTTTGGTACAAAATGTGTCTCTTATTTTAGCGTTGTTAGTTAAGTTTAAAGTACAAAAGTTCGTTTCGTTTCCGCAGCTTTAGATTTCTTTATTGTTTTTGTAATAATAAATGTATCAAAACTTTGCAACGAATCGCAAAGAATTACTTTTGGGGGTCAAAAATGTGTTTTCTTATCTTAGACTTTTGTTGGTTATTTTTAAAGAACAAAAGTTTGTTTGGATTTCCCATTTTTAATTTTTTCTAAATTTGTCACAATGAATGTAACAAAAAAATTTGTAATGAATTGCAAAGAATTTATTTATTTATTTCTTCAATTACCCATCTTCTCTTTCTCTCCGTCCATGTCAGACGAGTGAGTGATATATTATTGTGATATTTATTATTTATTTATTAATTTATTTATAATATATTTATTTTAACTTGTTAATTAATTTTCAATAAGAAAAGTTTGTTTTGTTTTTCCGAGTTTTAAGTTACTTTGCTGGTTTTATAAAAAAAATGTAACAAAATGTCAGGAAAGTTCTGTATTAAATTGAAATTCATTTTTTTCAAGTTGAGCAAATGTTATGTTATTTTAAGGACGGTAATAAACGCTTGCAAGAGAAACTAAGAATTTAAAAAAGTTAAAGACTTCAATTTCGCGTCTTCTAGAAACAATCAAAGATCAACGATGTGAAATTTTTGCGGGAGCTGAAGTGAACCGCCAGCACGTACGCTGTCTTAACACTTATGAGACAAACAAGTGGTTGCTGAAGCTCGATTCTGATTGGTTCATTATGCCCAACTTTGAAGCTTTACTGTGACCAAACTAAGGCCCAGATAAAATTTTGCCACAGGACTTTTCTGTTTCTTTTTTTTTTCCTCTATCACCCAGTACCGGCAATGAACAGGAAGAACGTATGAGAATTGTGACAGCAGCGGGACATATAGTACAAGCAGATATTCGAAGCATTCCATACATCGCTCATTTATTTCTTGCCAATTACTTTCTCTGGCCTTATTTTTATTTAGAAATTTTGCGCCAAAAAATATTGTAAATGCAGTTGCAGCTTTGGGTTTCTGCTCAAGCTACAAGGATGTCGCGCTATTTTGGAAACCTTGGAAACCTGATGCAGACATAAATTCCTTTTTTTAGTATATTTTTGACAACGTAGATTACAATATAAAAAACTTTACTTCGGCAAACAAGGTTATAGATCAAGAAATTTGCAAATTGCGAAGTGTTCCTTCATCTAAAGAGATCGCAAGTATCGGTCAAATCCCAATAAAAACAATGTCTAAAATTTGATCAACAAAAGAAGATACTTTTTATTCCAAGTAATATTATCAATCAAAGATGTGTGAAATAGGCATACAAGGGAGACCACAATGAAAAAACGCACCGAAAACTCTACCTCAAGAGTGATGTGGAAATGAGATCCCAGTGCTTGTACGTGCACATTAAACAAAATTAATTATGACTTTACAAATGGATGCAATACAAAAAAAATGTATTGGTCCTAAAAGTAAATTTTCTGCTCTACAAATTTTCTTCTAGGCATTTTTGTCCAAAAACTACCTGTTTATGAGTTACTACTCAAAAAGGCGAACAAAATCTCCGGATGACTTTTTCTGATAGAAGAAAAATTACCGGAGTTGTAGCGTTTACAAAATTCCAAAACACAAACGAAAATAAACATTTTAAAGAAGTATTTCAGCTGATTTCGGCAAATATGTTCGGTCTTACGGTCAATTATAAAGTCAAAAAATAAATAAAATCATCCGAAATAACATGTATGAAACATTCATTTCTTTAGAAATCCTCAACGTTTCGACCAACACTGCGGGTCTTTTTCAAGAGTCGATACATATATCTGAGTCATAGAGTAATGTAATATTTTATATGACAAAACCTTCATTAAAAAATGTTCAAAAATAATAAAAAGAATAAAAATTTTTTCTTCTAATTGAAGCCTCAAGAATATTGGAGAGGCTCCAATAATTTTTGAAAGTGTCA
>CAKNXH010060060.1:64024-79160 GCA_932178445.1 Andricus quercusramuli | reverse complement strand
CATATATACGTCGCGTATGCACCGAACAGGCTAAAGCAGAGATACACTGGTGCGAAGACCGAAATAATGACGAGTGGGTAAAAAATTATGCCAAGCTTAGCTTCCTATAATACATACTCACCTGATACTCGCGACGCCCGCGAGATCACAAAATGCCAATTATTATAAACAATGATTATTTAAATGAAAATGTTTATATCTGTTGGTGTTATTAATTGTTTCAAATAAGATCACGGTGTAAAGTATAGGCACAAGAATTTATTCAGTAATAAGTATACAATTTAACGACGTTTACTGACCGAGGTTCCGAACTAACTAACATTGACGAAGGACGGTGGTGACATGCCGACGGCATGTCAAGAATATTCAGCGAAGTCATAAGACAGACATCAATAAGTGCACCAGCGTACAAAGTGAATCTTGATGTATGTAATTTTTTATTTTAATTTATTTGTTTATTTAAAATTTTATTTTTTATTTATATATTTTTTTATTTTATTTATATATTTCTTTATTTTGTTCTATTATTTATTTGAAATATAATTTATCAATCTATTCCTAGCCTCTGAAAGTAAGACCGAGTGCAGTTTTTGATTTTTTTTTTAAATACACAGGGCAAGGGAACCAAATAAGGATCATGTTCCAGAAACTACTTGTTTAAAAATAAAATACTAATCCGAAATGAATTTCTCTGATAGAAAACATGAGGGCGATCCTTTAGCTTCAAAAACACGAAGTGCCGATTTTCAAAATTCATTTTTAAAAGTATGAGAACATTTTTTGTAAAGGTATGATTTTGATCCGCATTTGAATCAGTGGTGGATCAGTGTCAAGAAAGATTGGAACTAACATTTTTATTAAAAAGCGGATGTCAGAAGATAAGTTTGAGTAATAGACATTTTTCTAAATAATATCGCTGTTGATGCAGATCAAACGCATGCGCCCGAACTCTAATGCGGTGTTCAAAGCTAAAAATGCACTAAAATCGAAAGTCTTTTTTCTCTAGTTGCTTCAAGAGTATTTTGTAAATTTAATAACATTAGTGACTTACGAAACAAGATCGTCGGAATCTTATTAATTTATTGAAACTTCATGATTTTATGAATATTCACTCAAAGTCTTATGATTGTCAAATAAACATCTATTGAAATATTAAAGAAATTGTCACTCACCGTAATTTCAACCAACTCAACCAGATTGAGAAATGGCAAAGTTGCCACTACGTAGAATTGTTTTTTTTTTTTTTTGTACAAGCAGTGTAGTCATCTACAACAATTTAGTTTGAGGATTTCAATTATGAGTCGGGCTGAACATTTCACAAAACTTTTTAAATCATTATCTCAATTTACGGTAAAAAACAAAATTGACCCGCATTTGGACCCTGATCCGCATTTGGTTCCCTTGCCCTATTAGTTTTAGAGAAATATCTTATGAATTTGAATTAAATTTTTTATTTGAATATGATAAGTTAGTTCAAGCTTTTATAAGTTTTTGTTAAAACAATTTTGTTAACAATTTCATTATATGTTAATGAAAGAAAAAAATTTCATTTTAGCATCTCTGGGCAAAAACAAATCATCTTGTTTTTTGCACTTTTTTCGTAGGATATATGTATGATATATGTATTAAATCAAGCGCAGAAATAATGAAAAAATAATGTTCTGTGATAGATAGCATAATGAAATAGGAAATTATTATTTGTGGTTTTTAGTTTATAGCTATACCATTAAGCCATTTCCCTTTCGGGGTAGGCATGAGACACTGCCCGATTCGGGTAGTGTTTCTAGGTGGATTATTCATTACTAGTACTACAAGTGTGGGCTCACCACACCCACGCTATAACGTCTTTTAATCTAATACAAGGTTTTATAATCACTAGTCAAATGAGTACCTGCATGCCACGAATGAAGACTGAACTATAGAGGCTGTGGAACGTTTAATTAATCAATATGTGTATACATAGTTATTGCAATTTCATTCATGTATTTCAATTTATTTCAATTCAAATGACATCTATTACACATTTTCTTCATCGGGATCGGAAACATTTAAAATATGAGGTTGCAAATTAACCAAAACTGCACACATGAATGTAATATCATTTGCGTAAGACAGCAAGGAAATAGAAAGTTTAGATAAAATTCGATAAATTTTCAATCTTTGCATTATCCTCTCAACGTGAAATCTTACATGTGCGACTTTTTGAGTTTCACTAACTTCTTCTGCAGTGAAATAACCTTCGTGCAAAAATGGGAGCATTACAAGTAAAACATCTGCCTTAATCCACCTTAACCTCTGGTCTTTGAGTTGTTCTCTCTTTGGAAAACTATAAAAATGAGTTTCCGGCGAGTTCAAACGATTGTTGATACACCCGACCACGCAACACAGAGACCCACTTTTGTTTTTGTTTTTTTTTTTTTTGGGGGGGGGGGGGGGGGGGTTTTTGCAGTAATAATTAAGATTTTTTGCAACAAATCGTGGCACTCGCGTATATTAAGTAACGTTAAAGAAGGATCTCGCTGCATACAAGTACTTTCGAGTTTCGCCACTGCGAGCGCTGCCTGCAATTAATTGCTTGGCTCCGCCTACCTGCACATTAGGGTGGGCCGAATTTTATTGTTATTTTTTTTTTCGAAAGGCCTCAGGTCCAAAAAGTTTCTACTGGATCCCAGTAACTCACAGGCCAAATAACAGATTTTTAAAACAAATATTTAACGAGCGCACCGACGATAAAGCCTAAAATGTGAAAAAATGTTAATTTTCACTTTTTCTATTAAAATCTTTTTTATGTTTGACAGGTCTAATCATTTAAATCAGTGAAATATTATCTACTAAAGTCATTTTTTACAGATACAGTACAGCATTAACAAGAGAAGGGTGATATTTATCCCGAAAATGAGAGCGTGAAATGGTAAATAGCTTTTTTCACATATTCCTAGATTAAAATATTATTTTCGTCCTATATAATCCTGTATCAAAGTCGTAACTTGTCTGATGATCGGATGCGTAACGAATTTCCTGAAGCTAAGCTCGGTTGAGGCCATTTTCAATAAGCGATAACAACATTGGAAAACTTTAAATTATGAATTCGGATATATTAACATAAAATTACCAACTGCGAAGTCAAATATAACGATCACAAAATTAAAAATTCTTACCTATTCAAGCGGAAATAATTCTAGGCAAAAGAAATACATTTTTTGGGGAAAACTTGAGCTTAAGGTGACAAAATGCACTTTGCACTATCTTCCGCTCTCATTTTCGGGATAAATATTGCACTTTTCTTCTTAATGCTGTATAGTATGTGTAAAAAATGACTTTAGTAGGTAGTATTTTACTAATTTGAATGATTAGAGCTGTCAAATATTAAAAATATTTTAATAGAAAAAGTGAAAATTAACATTTTGTCACATTTTAGGCTTCATCGTCGATGCGCTCCCGTTAAATATTTTTTTTTTTAATCTGTAATTTGGCCTGTGAGTTACTGGGATCCAGTAAAAACTTTTTGGACCTGAGGCTTTTCAAAAAAAAAAAAAAAAAAAAAAAAAAAATCGGCCCACCCTACTGCATATAGTCAATATACCTGCGTCCTTCGAATATTCCAGGCCTACGTGCTCGGTACATCGAGTATCTCCACATTTCGAGAATCTTCTAGCCTGATATTTTTTACCTAGTAGAGACGCAGTCTCAAACTTTCTAGATGTAGAGTTTTGCAGTTAATTTTCCACAACACCCTCCCTAAAACTTTACATCCTCAGAAACATATATTAATCACACTTGTATCTCACTCATGCTCTTAAGTCCTGATTTTTCTCTCAAGTACACAAATCTTGGCTTTGATAACGCCTTCGTGAATATATCAGCGACTTGTAATTCACTCTTAACATACATCACGTCTATCTGACCTTTTTGATAATTTTCTCGCACAAAATGATATTTCACATCAATATGCTTACTTCTCTGATGAAGTTCAGGATTCTTTATAAGTTTAACCCTCAGTTACCCCACGGGGGTCAAAAAGACCCAGAGGTTTTTTGAAACCGGTGCCATTTCTATATAGGCTAAGGTAGCGGACCAGGACCTGGGGGGGGGAGGGGGAGTTTAGAGGTCCTAGTCCATGCTGAACCCATGATCGGACTCAGTTCGGTTGGTAACGCGGAAAGCGACAGTGTGAAAGTTCGATTTGTGCCTTTTAGACCCCCGTGGGGTAACAACGTTACAAAAAGTGATCTGAAGACAAATAAAAAACGTAAGTAAATCCTTCATTTAAATTTTTGTTTTGTGTCCAATAATAAAATAAAAGTAAGTTTTGTGTGACGCAAGAGTAAACTTATATTGAAATGTTGTGTTTTCTTGATTTTATAGAAATTTATCCCCGGAAACATCCATCGACAGAGATTGGTTGTGAAGCAGGGCCTTTCCTGTATCACAGGAAAAAAAACTATACATTTGTGAACAAAATTATAATAATATGATTTTGCAACTGAATTTTCAAATTTAAAAGTTAATATTTTTCTTATTTAATAGAAATTTGAATAAAAAATATCAATATTTTTCTCATATTCGTGAAAAAATGATTATATGATTTCGCCAATATTTTTATTTGAGAAATATTTTTCTTATTTTTCAGAAACGGAAATGGAGACGCGTTCTTACACTCAAAATGCTGCGAACATATCAAAAAGCGTGGTACAAATGTCTGCGTTGTAATAGAGCCATGTGCCATGAACATACGACAACAATGTTCCAATATAACCATTTTTTAATGCATTTCCTTGATTTTTTTTTAATTTCACTCCATTATATACATACTGCATGATTTTGTGTCAGGTAATATTTTTATACGTTTTGCAATTTTTCGCAATTTTCACATGATGAAATAATTATGCTTTTTAAAACCGATCATTATGTCACCTATACCGCCAATTCTGATACAGATTTCTCTATTTTTATTTTAGAATTATTTGATTAGCATAGCCTTTTAGAGCACAAAAAAACCTTTTCAGTGAAAAAAAAATTGACTCTATTTAACCGATTTGTCGCTAAGATACAAACCTGAGAAGACGGGCCGGGGCTTTTTGACCTCCGTGGGGCAACAACGTATACTAAAATACGTGGGGTAACTGAGGGTTAATCGCACTTATATTATCTATGAATAGAGTATACTTTTCAATGTCGATTTTGTTGTCATTGAACAACTTCTTTAACCAAATGATCTCTTTTGTGGCTAAGCATTTTTCTGGATTGAATAAAATATCTCTACTCAAAGCTACATCTCTCAAATGTGGAACGTACACACGATATCCTTTGCATTCTTCATGATAACTAACTAGATAACCCTGCACACTTTTCTTATCAAGTTTATTTCGTTTCTCTTGCGGTATATGTACAAAACATACTGTTCCGAAAATTTTAAGATGATCAATATTCGACTCTTTGCCGTGCTCGTTGGACCTGTTCGATTAATTACATAAACAGCAGTATTCATTGCTTCTGCTCAAAAAAAGGAAGGTAAATTCGGATTCGAATGTAGCATCGATCTAGCAGCCTGAAGAATCATTCTATTTTCGCGCTCCGCGACTCCGTTTTGTTCGGGGGTATACGGAATATTTACTGTATGCCTGATACCTTTGCTCTTCAAAAAGCTCTCAACCGCATGATTTATATATTCTTTACCACCGTCACTGTGAAGTTCTTTAATAGAATTCTCAAACTGATTTTCAATACCCAAACAAAAAGTTTTCAATTTCTCAATTACTCCTGATTTATTTCTAATGAAATGAATTTCTCGATAACCTGAAAAATCGTCCTTGAAAGTAACAAAATATAACTTTCTACCCAGTGATTCTACTTCCATTGAAACACAAACATCTGTATAAATTATTTCGCGAGCCCTAGTTGCCCTGTCAATTTTCTCATGAAAAGTTAATCTATGTTGCTTGCCGTAAACACATCCTTGGCAAAAGAAATCATGATTCGAAAATTTGATATTCAGATTATTCAAGATATTACGTACATGCCGAACATTCTGATGACAAAGCCGTTCATTCCACGTTTGCAAAGTATTATTTTTATCCTGATTTGATTCAATGATTTGCCTAGTCAAATTACACACTTTTGGCTCTAAGACATACATATGCAATTTGAATAAATTTCCATATTCGGATCCTGTTGCAATTATTTCATTTTTACGTTTCAAAAAACATTTTGTTCCATTATCTGTTATAAGACAATCAATTCCGTTTCTTCCAGCACATTTAACAGAAAATAGATTATGAACGACTTTCGAAACGAACAATAAATTATACATGATACCTAGTATTCGTCTTTTATCTACATGCAGTTCTATATTGATATTACCCTTACCGTAAGCATACATAGTCGTATTGTAGCCATTTCCTACAAGCACTGGTTCTGGGAATTCCTCGAACGTTGAATACCAGTCTTGTCGTTTTGACATGTGATCCGTCGCTCCTGAATCGATTACCCAAGTGTCGTCTTGTCCACCATCTCTGCCTGCTATCAGTGCCACCTTCGATGAGTCACTCCCTCCCTGTCGACCTGGTACTCGTTGCTCCGGAAGATCGTGCTTGTTCTGGAAGCAGTTATTGCTCTTATGACCTTTTCTTTTGCATACATAGCATCTGAAGCAATCCTTTTTCAGGTGTCCTGGTCTTCCACAATTAAAACAACTTGGTTCCAGCTTTTTTCTTTCAAACTCATTTCTGTCCTTTCTGTATTGATTATTTTTCGATTTATCAATTTTACATTTTGCAAATAGTGCGGTCGAAGTTTCATGAATCTCTTCTTGATCTTGTAACGTCAATTCCTCTGCCATTAATCGCATAGTCAAGTTTCCAAGATTTCTCTTTTTATCTTAAACTGAGTCCCAAGCACTATCGAAATGATTGAATTTCTTAGGTAATGCAGACAGAATGCAAGTAATAAACATGCTCACTGGTATTTCACTCCCGAGATTCTTCATTTTATTCGATAATAGTTCCAACTTCGACAAATTGTACGCGACACTTTCACTTTCTGTCCACTTGTGATCAAAAAACTGTTTTTGAACGGCCGATAAATTTTCATCTGATTTCATGTCATATATTGAGTTCAGTTTCAACCACATTTCTCTTGCAGTAGAGCAGCACATGATCAGTTCCATATGTTTTTTCTCTACTGTTGTCACAATCAATTTTCATGCACTCTTATCTGCCATCAAACACTTTTTTAGGTCAGCATCATATTTAACTGAACCTGGTTCTGGACGAACCAATGAACCTTCACAAACCGTCAATACATCATTATCGTCTTCCAATAATGTACGAATCACAAATTGACACTGATGCCAATTTTCTTTATCACACGGCCGCTCTATCTTCTAACTTGCTGTATCCATTTTGCTTCGCACTTTTCACATAAATAACTTCATATACTTGCACTCGTTTTCTTACACTGTACTACACACACAAGAAAGCATCTGGGCCCTTAACCTGTTGGGGTTATTAATTGTTTCAAATAGGAAACACTGTGTAAAGTACAGGCACAAGAATTTATTCAGTAACAAGTATACAATTTAACGACGTTTACTGACCGAGGTTCCGAACTAACTAACATTGACGAAGGGCGTCTGTCCCTATATACCTGCGTCCTTCGAATATTCCAGGCCTACGTGCTCGGTACATCGAGTATCTCCAAACTTCGAGAATCTTCTAGCCTGAACTTTCTTACCTAGTACAGACGCAGTCTCGAACTTTCTAGATGTACAGTTTTGGAGTTAATTTTCCACAACAATATCAAACTCTTGGGTCTACTAAGGCTACCTAAATTCAAATTTTTGAAGAAAATCAAAAAGACCTTCGACAATTGTGATAAAAATTTTTGCTAGCTTAAAACATTTAACACAAAAACAATATAAATTATACACAAAATCAAGACTGTTGATATGGTAATAAATATCCAAATAGATACTAACAATGCCATAAAAGTCAATCGATATTTAGAAATTCGGATATCAAGGAATTAAGGAATTGACAAAATCTCGAACCCCAGATTAGAACCAAATTATAACCTTAAAGAGAACAATAAAAGATAAAGACTTTCAAGATCACTTGATATGCTCCTTACTTTTGGGTGGGATATGCTGGTAGTAGTAAGAAGGATATACGTCGGGATAGTGGGTGATTCTCTATTATGAGGGTGTGAGAAGGAATGATCTCAGGAGGTTATAAGAGACAGGAGAGGTAGAGGAACCATAGGAGGGAGTGAGAGGGAAGGTTCCATCTTAGTGAAGGAGGAATGTATGGTGGATAGGCTGCAAGGGAAGTAAAAGGTGGGTGTGGTCATAGGATAGAAAGAGATACCGGGTAGGAGAGTACAAGAGGAGAGAGTGAGAGGATAAATGTCGAGGGAGGTGGAAAGGGTGAGTGATGTGTCTATCTCGTAAGATAGAAAGAGATAGCAGGTTGGAATGGTAATCTAGAGACTACAAGAGGAGGGAGTGAGAGGATCAATTCAAGGGAGGTGGGAAGAGGGATTGTTATATCTATCTCCTGAGATAGAAAGAGATAGCAAGTTAAACAGGGGTTTTATTTTTCTCTTTTCTCCTGAAAAGAACTGAGTTAGAGGAGTTTTGATTTGGGTCGTGGGAGAGGGGAGAAGTTAGTCAGTTTATCGGCTGAGAGGGCTGGTATGCCAGCTGTCTCAGCGGAAACGGGTAGGCTGGTATGCCAACTAACCCGTTAGCGGAGGAAAGAAGGGGAAGAAGTTAAGTGACCAGAGAAAAACAAAGAATTGTGATTAATTAAAGTTTATTTATATAGGGTTCTTAATATGTTGATTACAGAGAAAGTCGGAGAAATAAAGCGTCAGATTTCGTTGTCACGTCCTCACAAGAGGGCCAAGGCGATGCGTTGTCAATTATCCTCTGGCTGACTTCCAGCTGGATGACTCTTGAAGTCGAGAGAAAGAGAGAGAGAGAGAGAATACTGTTCGTGCACGGCAATGGCTTGCGGTGAAAACCTAGGGCTGGCTACCAGCTGTAGGCACCTACTGCTGGCTTCCAGCTGTAGGGTTTAAAGTGAGAGGGTTCTGGCTACCAGCTCCCAAACACTTTCTGATCGTTCTGGGCCCGTGCGCGCCCTTTTAATGGGGAGGCTGTGTGGGCGTTGCGTGGGAGTCGAGCGGAGAGGGTAGAAAATCGTTCGTGGGAGATGTGCGCGTCGAGTTTCGAGGGCGCTCTACTCGCGACTCTCGCCTCTACTCTACTCTACTCACCCTGCGCCTTGCTGACGACACTGCTGACGTCACTTCATGGAGTACCTATTTCTCTCTCTTTCTAACTTACGGGTCTAATTACTAGTTATTATAATTAAAAATGGTTGCATATTGAATGAATAAACGTCGTCTGCGAGAGTGTTTTGAATCTACCAATAAAAGAGTCTCGCTCTATACGAGCCGCGTATAACACACTCACTGAATGTCTAACAATAATATAAAGTTGAGGTCATTTGAATATTTTATAAATCAAAAAGAATGTTAATTTAAATCGATTTAGACTTCAACAAAAATTATGAAATAAATAGAAATTGATTTACTGAACAAAGGAAAATTAGAATCCGCTAAGGTTTTGGATCTGAACATCCAAATTTGAAAATAAAAAGTACACATTAGTTCGGCGACGATTGTTAATTAACAATTGTCAAAGGTCTAACTCTGAGTTGAAACGAAGTAATTATTATTTTATTTCTTGCCTAGCAACAAGGCACGTGCACTATTAAAAATTTGGTATTGAAAAGTTTTGAGATCAGCATTTTTGGTAACACGTCATAATATTTCTTTGCTAAATAAAATTCGGGATCAACGTACTTGCCCGCCATTTCTTCCTAGCTACCGAAGAGATATTGCGATAAGTTTTAAGGAAAATCTTACATATAATTTTGAAAAGGGAATTCTAAATTTATTTAAAGACCCTGCAAAATTTCAGATCTACAAGGACAAGAGCTCCCAGTCCGGGAGTTGGGTCAAAAACGATTCCTCACAATAAAAATGAAACCAATTTTTTTCAAATTGGCGGTTTGTGCGTCCGGCGACGAATAAATAGATCACTTATCGATCGTAACAAACATGGTGACAGTAGTTCGTTATAGTCTATAGGCAAATTCTCGTTCGTAAACAAAAATAGTGGCAGCGGTGGGATCTTTTACCCTTAAGTGTATCCCTCCGTCACACTGGTGAAAGAAATAATTTTTGGAATTTTTGTGAAATTTTAGTGAATTCGTAGTAAAATTAATTAAATAGATTTTTTTTTAAATTGGAAATTTTGAATAGTAAAAAATAGAATGCAGGAAAACTAGGCAAGCCTGACGGCCAGCGGACACTTTCCCTAAGACTCAAGTGGCAAGCCTAACGGCCAGTGCTTGAGTGGTTCTGATTTTATTATCCTAAATTTTGGAATTTTAGTGAATTGATTAAATAGAAAAAATTGCACAAATTTCGAACAGTAAAAAATAGAATGCAGGCAAACTAGGGAAGCCTATACCTAACGGCCAGCGCTTGAGTGGTTCTGATTCTATTATCCTAAGTCTTGGAATTTTAGTGGAATTAACTAAATTAAATTAAAAGAAAAGTTTCAATTACATTTCGACAAAAAAAGAGAAGGTAAAATCCACCTGTAAGAATTTCAAGTAAATAAATGTAGAGTAATGCCCCGACCAGACTTTAAGAGAAAGTTGAAGTCTAGAAGGGAAAGAAAATCAAATTGCGTAAAGAGCAAGCCAAGCTCGACGAAAGAGTGAAGCACTCTTTAGCCGCGAAAATCATTATCCACGAAACTGAAGAAGTGACCCAGCCTTAAGGAGAAATTGTCAAAGTCCCTGTAAATATTAGGTTTGTTGACCCCCCGAGAAAGAGGAAAACATATTTAGGGAAATTAGAACCCCAGAAGTATTTGATTGCCTTTTTCATACGCTTCTGAACGACGCACAATAAAGCTAATAAAGAAGCAGTTTTAGACAAAAACAAATAGTATCAATTACCTTATCTGATAGCGATACCGATAAAGACGCCATCATTTTGTCGAATAGCGATACCGACATCGAAGCAGCGATCTTCGAAGAAATTGCGGACGTTTCTAAACTCGAAACGAACCATTCTCAAGAGTGAGGTGTTTAAGTTCAGTGTTAACTTGATAACCAAGTGAAATTTCTGTAGTTACCAGAAATCAGCCAGGGATCCCCTTGAGTTTATTTTTATAAAAAATAAACACTCTAGGTCGTGTCCTAACGTCAGAAGACTGAATCATGCAAACTAAATTCAAAATCAAATACTACAGTTGTGCGGTGTTCCAGACGTGAATGAGCAACAACTACTTAATGTTGGCTATTCCGAAAAATAAAACATTTATTGTACCCATATTCACAAATTAAAGAGGGATGGCGAAAACGTGGCAATTGTATTACGAGCGACTTACCATCAGCGAAAGATATGCGCTATCCATCAACGATTGCAGACTAAGAGCTTATCGAGTTGCCAGCATTTCTTTTCTTTTTCTTGTTTATTATTGTCAGCATAAAACGCATATGCCTTACCTTTGTGCGATTGCACTATTACGTAGCATCGTACGATTCGATTTTACTATTGACACTCATGTATCACACTACCCCTCTTTCTGATAAAATCAACTTACCTACTGTAGATACAAATAACAAAAAAAAATGCCCAACGAAAACAGGGATAATATTCTTAGCGAAAATCGTCAAGAAAATCCTGACCCCCGCCATTTGGAACTTAAGTAAGATGCAACCAATCAGGCCCAAGCTACAAGAATGGATGTAAGCATGGTTATGGCTTCCGTATTGGAAGAAATGACGCTCCAGAAATGTACTTTTCATATTCCCACCTTCGATGGCAAGAATCCCCCTTCGAAGGACTTCATTCAGGACGTAATAAACGGCTCCGTCTACATATCCGTAACTTCCGAGCCCAATAACCGCTTAAAAACAGTCTTCTCCATTCGAAGAGGACATTTTGAATATTTTCGATTGCCCATGGGTATTGAAAATGCTCCTGCGACCCTCCAGCGTATTATGGACACTGTCCTTAAGGGGATGCTAGGATCAGAAGCTTTTATATACTTTAATAAGCTGTTCAAGTTAACCACAGACGCTTCCGAACATGCGATTGGAGCCGTCTTAACACAAGAGCAGGACTCAATAGCCTATAGCTCATTACTCTTAAGTAATGAGTCCTGTCAAACAAGGTTATTTCGAAGCTGAAAGAGAATGTCTGACTGTTCTATACGCCGTGACAAATTTCCGTCCATATTTATACGGACGCGAATTCATCCTTGCATGTGATCACGAACCCGTGCACTGGATTACGTATGTTGACAATCCTAGCCTAAGATTACTTCGCTGGCTTCCTGTAGTATCCAACGATACGAATGAATAATCGGAAACCGATGAAATGAGAACGAAAAAAAAAGGAAACTCCCATTTTTACTGTTAAATACACTTTTAAATATACTGTAAAATATAAAATAGGAGAGCGGAGCGAGGACATAGAAACTCTATCGAAGTGTTCGCCCAGTAGCCACCCCGAACCTTAATCGGGACCTGGGTCAAGCGTTTAAACGGCGTTCCCCTCAAACAATCCTTCTCGAAGGACAATGTTGATAAGGTAAAAGGCTCCAGCGCAACTCTCAACCGGCCATTGGAACCGGGTTCGATAACTCGTTCCAGCGGTTGGCAGATACCAATAAACGCCCACGCTGAATCAAAATCCAAACCAATTTCCGGCCCTAAGGGTAAGCCACAAGAAATGAGAAGATGAAGAACTACGCCAATGTTGGTCTTTCTAGGAGGTATTATCGGACCAGTCGCTGGACTTCTCACCTACGAAGGCGGCTAGACTATGGAAACGGAAAGCAATGGCTTGAATAAGGCTCAAGCTAATCTGTCACACCTGATAGAACGACAGACGCATTTGGTTCGATCTCAATTGGAAGACATCCATCAAGTGATCGAAAAGCAAGAATTAGAACAAGCTGTTCTCAGACGTAGTCTATAAAGGAGGAAAGTTGCAAGATTTATTGGACTTCCCACTTATAGAAAAAACAGAATTTTTCTTATCTGAGATGCATTCCATCCCCGTTCAACAATCTATTTTAGGAAACGGAACCGGAAAAGCATTTGCACAATCAGAATTTTCCCACGAAATGGCTCTAGATCAGATAGAACAACAACTATACGATTTGAGTATACAACGCCAGACGAAAGACAATCAATCAAAACTGATTCACGGATCGTATATTGGTTTAGGATTTATGTCAATAGGAATGTTGATATATTGCTGCTACGCCAAAATAGCGGAATTTCTATTGACGTATATACGCTGTCATCGTAATCGGGCAAACTCAAGCCCAATCCAATCGGAAACTGTATCCAACCTAAGAGAGTCGGTCACCAGTCTGCTCCCAATGGCCTCGTAAACATCAGCTTGTCCCGCAAAAAAACGCAGTGTTGTGACCAGTGATAAAAAGGGAATGAAATCCCCAAAGTGAGAATATGTATGGGTTATGCTAAATGCGTTTCTATCGTGTAGAAAATATAAAGAAAAAAACACTAACAAGGAGAGGACGCGAGATGGACATCGCCGATTCGACTGGGGCTTTTGCAGGATGAAAGTACATCAAAATTCATTAGGGGCGTATTTTTTCTTTTGATCTAATGGACCTCAGTTTCCGAGATATCGATGTTTGAGTATTTGCCCTCGAGCGCTGGACTCGCCACTGCAGAGCAGGGACCCCGTGCTTGGCGTTTACTCACAGTCCGACACTAATTTTGTGATTAATTACGAATCTAAAAACGAAAATAACCCATCACGTCGAATTTTTTAGAAAAACGGGGTTAAAAGGTAAAAGCAGAAACAAAAAGTCATTTTATCCCCTTTTTGGAAGTTGTTAAACACTATAGTCCGGCGGATAGTGACTATTTTTGAAGCGAATCATGCAGAACATGTCACAAGCAATTTTATATTATTTTAGGTATATGAACCCTCAAAAGCGTTTCGAAGACAAGAGGCATCCGCATGTTATTGAAAATATGAAATTATATTTTCCGTTAAAACTATGCAAGGTACGGAAATATGTTAAAAACCCAAATTGTTCATCTGAAAAATATCTATGAATTCATATTATATATATTCTTTTCTTCGAGAAAGACGTGAATTTTCGATTATCGATATGGTGAAAAATTTTATGCATGACTCGGCCCGAGGCAACGATTTCACTCGTGTGATATCAGCCCTCGCTTCGCTCGGGCAGCTAACTTCCCACTCGTGAAATCGTTGCCTTTCGACCCTCGTCACGCAAATATACTATTTAATTGCAAGAAATGACATTAGAATAGAAAATTATAAGAATGTGCCCGCACAGTAGGTAGAATTTTCTATAACAAAAAAACGTCCCAAAAGAAACTACATAAATATTTTCAGCTCCTTTATTTAAAACTTCTTTCTTACATAAATTTTTAAGAAAAGTTGTTAAGGTTTTTTTTTAAATAAATCATGTAACTTCTTTATAATTATCACCTTATTTCAGTTCACTGACATTGATTTCAATGATCAATATACGTTTAATTTGAATAGGAATGCATATTTATCACTTTCATTTAGCATGTATAACATAAGTTTATATAAGTTTTTTTTAATAGTGCCTAGGTACAATTATCCATTATCTCGATTGCATCTCACCATAAAAACATTTCCCAGGGTGCCAAATATATTTTGAAAATCCCTCCGCTTCTGATATGAAATGCTCTAGGAGAGAAGAAAATAAATCATATAAACTCAATCACCAATGACTTTTGAAAAAAAAATCATCCAGAAAGTAATTCTTGATAAAAATACTTTTTTTGATTTGTCGTCCAATGCCCTTTAATAGAATTGTTTGTTACAATATGATAAATTTACACATTTTTTCGATAAAAGTAAAAATTTAAGTTTATATATATATATATATACCGTAAGGTCAACTTCATAGTAGTCATAGAGAAGCGTGAGCGCAAGTGAGACACTAGTAGACGGCGCATAAGAGCATCTCTTTCGCACTTATGACTATGACTACTATGAATTTGGC